>RJWJ010038333.1:0-15054 GCA_004363605.1 Indri indri
CTCACTCACCTCTGCTTATGTAGAGAATGAGGACTCACGTGGAATTTCCAGGGCCCCACCCACCACCTGGGGCATTCAAATGCTTCTCCTGAGTGACTAGACCTGGTGACAGGACCCAAAAACAACACTGCATCTTGTTCCTTCTGGCAAGTACCACCTATTGACAAGGAGATCAATTTACACACCCTCTACAGCATTTACTGACTCAATCATACAGGGTATTGTTGATTCTTACCTACAAGCACCACCTAGTGTTTCAGAGATTAACCTGGACTTGCCAATACAATTCGCACTGTTAAGAAGACCATAGGGGTGTGGAAAGAGAAAGGATCTCAAAGACCTCCATCCTCCCTCATTAAAGAGAGACATGGAATCTGCCCACTCACATAGCTTACCACTCCTACAGCCTACAAACAACTATTGACTAAGAAAATCACCACACTAAGGATAACTGTAACTAAGGCAACCATCCAGAACATAGACCCTCATCAAAGCACTCACAAGAAAAGCCAAAGGTTCTTTCCCAACATATTCTACAAACACACCTGTAGGAGTGAGGGGAGGAGTAAAAGCTCTATCTAAACAAGAGAAACTCCAAAAATAGGAAGCAACAGTTGCTCCAGATGAGAAGAAATCAGTGAAAGAACTCTGGAAGTATGAAGAATCAAATCAAAAGGATATCCCCAAAAGAGAACACCAGCTCTCCAGCAATGGATACCAACCAAAATGAAAATATTGACATGACAGATAAAGAACTCCAAGTATGGATTGTAGGAAGCTCAATAAAATCCAAAAGAAAATAGAAAATCAACTCAAAGAAATGAGAAAAACAATTCGGGGAATGAATGAAAAATTCAGAGATCAGCATATTGAAGAGATCAACATATTAAAAAAAAACAAACAGAACTTCTGGAAATGAAAAAGTCATTTAAGGAAATACAAAACACAGTGGGAAGCTTTAAGAATAAGCTAGACCAGGCAGAAGAAAAAATCTCGTAGCTTGAAGACAACTCTTTCAAATTAAATCAGTCAAAAATGAAGAACAGAGAATTAAGAGAAATGAACAAAGCCTACAAGAAATAAGGGTTTATGTAAAATGGCCAAATATAAGAATCATAGACATCCCTTAGGGTGAAGAAGAAAACGTACAAGGTCTGGAAAACATATGTGAGGGAATAATTGAGGAAAATTTCCCTGGTCTTGCTAGAGATTTAAACATCCAGGTACAAGAAGCTCAGCAAACACCTGGGAGATTCATTGCAAAGAGGCAATCACCAAGACATATAGTCATCAGACTGGCCAAAGTCAACATGAAGGAGAAACTCCTGTGAGCTATATAGTGAAAACATCAAGTAACTTACAAAGGAAAACTTATTAGGCTAACTGCTGACTTCTCAACTGAGACCTTACAAGTCAGAAGGGGTTGGGTTCCCATCGTCAGTCTTCTTAAACAAAACTATTGCCAGCCTAGAATTTCGAATACTGCAAAACTAAGTTTCACATATGAAGGAGAAATAAAGACTTTTCCAGAAAAGCAATCACTGAGGGAATTTGCCAAAAACAGACCTGCTTCACCAGAAATACTCAGAACTGCATTATACATGGATCTGCACAATAGCCACCCACCAGAGTAAAGCCATCCAAAAGCTTAAACTCAGAGATCATATAAAACAATAGTACAGGAGGTAAAACAAAGCAATACGGTACTATCCAACAAGGTGAACAGAACAGCATTCTACATACCATTCTATCAACTTGAATGGTTGGAATTTCTCACTCAAGAGACATAGGCTGGCTGAATGGATTAAAAAAAAACACACACACAAACCAAGTATCTGCTGTCTCCAGGAAACACATCTAACCCACAAGGACTTATAGAAACTTGGGATGAAGTGATGGAAAAAAATATTCCATGCAAATGGAAACCAAAAGAAAGCAGTTGTAGCCATACTCATGTCAGACAAAATTAACCTTAATTCAACAAAAGTAAATAAAGTCAGAGATGATCATTATATAATAGTAAAGGAACAATTTAACAAAAAGATATAATAATATTTATGTACCTAACACAGGAGTGCCCAGATTCATAAAGCAAACCCTACTAGATATAAGCAAAGAGATAAACAGCAGCATAGTAATTGCTGAAGAGTTCAATACCCCACTGGCAGAACTGGACAGATCATGCAAGCAGAAAATAAATAAACATTGGATTTAAATGGAGTATGGAACGAATGGGCCCAACAGACATTTGCAGAGCAATTTACCCCAGAACCACTGATTATACATTCCTCTCATGTGCACAAGGAACATTGTCCAAGATTGATCATATTTTAGGCCACAAATCATGGCTCAACAAATACAAAAAAAATTGAAATCATACCATGTATCTTCTGAGATCACAGTAGAATAAAACTAGAAATCAACACCAAGAGAAACACACAATTTTCAACAAAGCCATGGAGATTAAACAACCTCCTGATGAAGGATTATTGGATCAATGATGAAATTCAGGTGGAAATCAAGAGATTCCTCAAACTGAATGACAAAGGAGACATAAGCTATCAAAATCTCTGGGATTCATCAAAAGCAGTCCTAAGAGGAAAATTCATAGCCTAAAATGCCTACAACAAAAAGACAGAAAGATTAAAATTAACAATCTAATGACACATCACAAGGAAATAGAAAAGGAAGAACAAACCAAACCCCAAGCCAGCAGAAGAAAAGAAATAACTAAGGTCAGAGCAGAACTAAATGAAATCAAAAACAAGAAAATAATACAGAAGATCAATGAAACAAAAAGTTAGTTCTTTCAAAAGATAAAGGAAATCAATAGACCTCTTGATAGATTAATCAGGAATAGAAGAAAAAGGCCTCCCATAAGTTCAATCAGTAATGAAAAAGGAGATATTACAACTGATACCACAGAAATACAAAATATCTAGGAATACTATGAAAATCTCTATGCACATAAACTAAAACATAGAGGAAATGAACAAATTTCTGGAATCAGAGAACCTCCCAAGACTCATTCAGTAAGAAACAGTTCATGGACAAACCAATAATGAGCAACGAGATTTAAGCAGCAACAAAAAATCTTCCAACAAAAAAAAAGCCCTGGACCAAATGGACTCATAGCCTAATTTTATCAATCTACAAAGAAGCTTGGTACCCATACTGCAGAAATTATTTTATAACATTGTGAAGCAGGGAATCCTCCCAAACTCATTATATGAAGCCAGTATCTCCTTGATGCCAAAGCAAGGAAAGGATACTACAAAAAAGAAAATGGCAGACCAATATCCCATATAAATATAGATGCAAAAAGTCTCAATAAAATACAAGTAAACCAAATTCAACACCACATTAAAAAAAAAAAATCCCCCGTGACCAAATGGGCTTCATTCCAGGGATACAAAGATGGTTATACATACATAAATTGGTAAATGTGATTCACCACATAAAGAGAAGCAAAAAAAAGATCATATGATCATCTCAATAGATGCAGAAAAAAATATTTGTCAAAATTCAGCACCCTTTCATGATAAAAACCCTCAACACACTAGGCATAGAAGGAACAGATCTGAAAACTATGAAAGCTTATATGAAAAACCCACAGCCAACATCATGCTGAATGGGAAGAAGGTGAAAGCATTCCCACTAAGAACTGGAACAAGACAAGGAGGAGTACTTTCACCACTTCTATTCAACATAGTACTTAACGTCCTAGTCAGAGCTATCAGGCAAGAGAAAGAAATTAAGGGTATCCAAATAGGAAAAGGGGAGACCAAACTATCACTTTTTGGTGATGATATGATCTTATATCTAGAAAATCCCAAGGATTCTACCAAGAGACTCCTTGAATTGACAAATAAATTAAGCAAAGTCTCAGGGTACAAAATCAATGTACACAGATCAGTAGCATTCCTATACACCAATAAGAGTCAAACTGAGAGTCAAATCAAAGACCCAATACCATTCACAATTTCTATAAAGAAAATAAAATACCCAGGAATATACTTAACCAAGGAGGTGAAAGATCTCTACAAAAAGAAATATTAAACCGTGAGGAACAAAATCACAGATGACACAAACAAACAAAAAATCATGTCGTCTTCATGGATTGGTATAATCAACATTGTTAAAATGTCCAAGCTACCCAAAGTGATTTGCAGATTCAATGCAATTCCCATCAAAATGTCAGCATCATCTTTTACATATCTAGAAAAAATAATTCTAAGCTTTTTGGAACCAGAAAAGAGCCCAAATAGCTAGAGAAATCTTAAGCGAAAGGAACAAATCGGGAGGTTTCACATTATCAGACTTCAAGCTATACTACAAGGCTATAGTAACCAAAACAGCATAGTATTGGCACAAAAATAGAGACATAGGCCAATGGAATAGAACTGAAAACTCAGATATAAAACCATCCACATATAGTCAACTGACCTTGACAAAGCAGACAATATATACACTGGGGAAAGAAATCCCCATTCAATAAATGGTGCTGGGAAAATTGGATAGCCACATGAAGAAGAATGAAACAGGATCCATATCTCACCACTTACAAAAATTAATTCAATGTGAATAAAAGACTTAAATGTAAGGCATGAAACCACAAAAACACCAGAAGAAAAACGTTGTAAAAACTTATCTAGATATCAGCCTAGGCAAAAAATTTATGAAGACCCCATGGCAATCACAGCAACAACAAAAATAAATAAATGGGACTTGATTAAATTAAAAAGCTTCTTCACTGCCAAAGAAATAATCAAGAGAGCAAATATACAACCTATAGAATGTGAGAAAATAGTCATAATGTATATATCCAATAAAGGGCTAATCACCAGAATATACAAATAAGTCAAGCAAATCAGCAAAAGAAATTTAAAAAATAAATAAATAAAATCAAACAACCCTTCAAAAAGTGGGCGAAAGTTATGAACAAAAGCTTCTGAAAACAAGATAGACAAATGGCCAATAAACATACGAGAAAGTGCCCAGCATCACTAATCATCAGGGAAATGCAAATTAAAACCACAATTATATATCACCTTACCCCTATTTGAATGGCTTTTATTAAAAAATCCAAAAATAATAGATGCTGGCATGGATGCAGAGAGAAAGGAAAGCTTCTACACTCTTTTTGGGATTGCAAATTATTACAACCTCTATGGAAAGTAGTATGTAGACACCTCAAAGAATGATTAAATAAAAGTAGACCTACCATTTGATCCAGCAATCCCACTACTGGATCTTTACCCAAAGGAAAAGAAGTCATTTTGTCAAAAAGCCCCTGGTACTCAAATGTTTATTGCAACATAATTTGTAATTTCAAAGATGTAAAATCAAGCCAAGTGCCCATCAATTCATTAGTGGATTAAAAAAATGTGGTATATGTATACCATGGAATACTACTCAGCCATGAAGAGGATGACTTAATGTTTGCAACATTTTTGGATGGAACTGGAGACCATTATCCTAAGTGAAGTGTCTAAAGAATGGAAAAACAAACACCACATGTACTCACTATTAAAATTGGAGCTAATCTATGATCACACATATGCAGAGAGGGAAGTAAAACTCAACAGAAATCAAGCAGGGTGCATGGGGGAAGAGGGGATGGGTGATAACCTACCTAACAGGTACAATGTACACTGTCTGGGTGATGGGAACACTTATATCCATGACTCAAGCATTAGAAAAGTAACCGTGTAACCAAAATTATTTGTACCCCCATAATACTTTGAAATAAAGCAAACACAGAGGGAAGAAAATCCCCTAAGTCCAGTATAGCACATTCACATATGCATGAGTGGTATGGCTAAGTAAACTGGTCAAGTAAATGCCCAGTGCACAAAGAGTAAAAGACATGTAAAATATTTGTTAAGTAAACATATGCAATTTTTAACTATAAATTTTTTCCAGATAGACAAATAGTCAGAGAAGTGGGACCATTTTGCTGGAACTGGCAAGTCACTTAATAGCTTTAAGCTTCAATTTCCTATTCTAATAACATTTGCCTTAGAAGTTTGGTATTATTAATACATAATGAAAATGATGTACATATTCATTGTCATGTATAAATTTCTACATAAATGTAGAATAGTACTATTACAATTTTACCAAAATGAAAATTATAATTCTATAGTCTATATGAGCTGGGAAAATCTAATAGAATTTCAAATGAGAGAGATATAAATACCCTTTAAGTCACTTATCACATGTTCAGAGGAAGTTAAATACATAAGTTCTGATGTTTTTTAGTGTTACTTAGTAACATAATCTAACTATTAACATTAGATTATGATGATTGTTGTACATATTTGATTTCCAAAATTGGATTCTTCTTTGGTTAATTAAACCCTTTGTTTCGCAATAACCCAATTCCCTTCTAAATGTTACATAAGTAGTGAGATATGCAGAGAATTAGAAAAGCAGCACATAACCCACTGGTTAGGAACACACAGATAACAAGCAGAAGTTTTGCTCTACTCCAAGTATGAGAATTCACTAAAAAAATCAAAATATTTTTAATAGATTTAACCTACAGATAAGTTATCTCTTTTAGCTTAAAAATTGCTTTGTGCCAGAAACATTCTCTTTTCAAATATGTGGAAAATACCAGCTCTGCCACTTCTTAAGCAAATAATTTGCTAAAGGGAATGCTTTAAAAAGCTTCTATTGGTGGGAAAAATCTGATTTATAATCTCCATAGATTTCTAACACATTATATCTGATTGCCAGAACCATTGGTGATATTAAAACTTCAGGCATAAATTTTTAGGTAGGGTTTTATTTCAATTTGACCAGGCTTTTCTGCCACTTCAACTATAGTAGACATCCATTACTGGGCATGATTATGTTGACCCTGAAAAAATGCAGTGAGGGAAGGGATGACCTATTCATAATGTAATGGAAATTACTTTTCCTATTTGACACATAAATTAGGAAGAGAGTTAAAAAACAAAAAAAAATCTGGAATGTTTGAAGTAGATAGCCATCTGTTAAATGTCAAATTTCCAGAATCATCTTTGCTACAAATCCAGGGGAAAAAAGTATTCAAAATCCTTTGTTTTATCCTGCACATGGCAGGGGTGAAATTCTTTTTTGTGTTGCTCAGAGGTTTTCCTTTTGGAATGTTCCCATATAAACACATGAAATCATGATTTATTGTTGTGTTTTCAATTCCTTTTCCTGATCAGAATAACAAACAATATGTTGGTATTATCAGGTTCTTCTTTGTGACAAATTCTGATTTAGAACTTCATAATTAGATCAACTTACACTGGACACATTTTGTTTTCTCCCAAAGATGGCTAGTTAAACTGAAATTTATTTATATAAGCATTGTAATTCAAGTGCTAATCATGCCTTTGAGTTAAAGGATGAATGAAATTGAAAAAAAGGTCAAAACCTATTTGACTTCCTTTAAAATGTTTGATAGCTTGTTTACTTAAATTTACTTGAAATGCCAAGACATATGCCCTTTTCATGTAGATTGCAGGACTCTTCATTAATATTTTTTCTGTCTTCTCTTCATTCTGAAATATTAAACATTGTCCAGTACATCTGTGCGTTTATAAAATTTAAGTAAGAGGTAGTTCCCACCTTCAAATATCACCTAGTCTGATAGATGGAAATAATCACTTAGTAACAAGTGGTAACCACCACTTTTATTATTTTCTCCTCATTCAACACCCATTTATAAAGTACCTAGTATATACTGGACACTGTTCTAGGATGTAGGTAAATAATACCCACAAATTCCTTGCCCTCTGGGGTAGCTTTCATTGTAATGGGGAGGTAAACTACTATCATTTCTTCCCATGAGAATTTGCAAAGGCATAGGTGGACCGAGATGGTGGCAGAGGAGTGGAAACATTCTCTTCTCCCTGCAATAAGGACATTATTTTGTGTTGTTCATATTGAAAGGATGAAAGAACACTTACACAACTATATTGTACCTTTTTAATACTGTATTTTGCAACAAATTATATATGAGCTTATATTTTGGTTCTGTAAGTAAACTACCATTTCCTATTATAAACCCATTCTCCTTCATCACTTTCACCATGAAGCATCTCCTGACTGATCCTGACAGAATTCTTATTCCATTCTGCCCTTAAAACTCTTAACCCTTTCAAAAAATGTCTTTTATGATGCCCATTTTATTTTTTATCTGTACATAATTGTGTGCTTCTTTATACCATTACTGGATTGCAAGCTACTTACAAATAAGAAACCATGTAGTAGTTATCATTTATTATGTCTGGGAACAAACACAGGGCATGGCTCATGCTGAATAAATATTTTCTGTATTAAGCTAAAATATAACCAATGTGAATTAAGAATTAGAACAAAGAACACACACATGCGCAAACAATATTTTCCATTCTTTTTTCCAATTCCCAATTTGAATTTTGGCATAATTTTGAGTTACATGTATTTTTGTCCATATATTTTATACTTCCCATCTTCTTCCAATAACTGAGAAGTTTTCCCAAGAAGAAAAAAGTACCAGAATAAAATATTTATTTACTATATTAATGTAAATATTTTAAGGATCATTCTTGAAATTCATGTTTTAAGAAATGCAATTCTAAGTTTATTCACATTGCTCTTTTTGTGAACACATGCATTATATCATATGAGAGGGAATAATATGATTAATTATTCATTATAACTTTATTATTCACTTGCTTTCCAACTTGAACTTCTGTGGTCATTAATATTCAGATTGCTCATTAATTTATAGATAATACTAGTTTATGAGACAAAATTAGGAAAAGTATCAAGCTAATTATTTTCTCTTTCCAAATCTGCACACATTTCATGATCCCTGCAGACATAAGAAGCCACAAATTCATATTTTCTTGACAATGGCTTTGATAATTCTGGATAACATTCTCTAGCTAGTGAGATTGGTTCCCTGAGGAGCTAGTCAGTTGACAGGCTGTGTTTGTTTAGTTTGACTTTGCTGATCTTAACAAGAATTAATTCTCCTAGCTGTAGTGAATATGTAAATATCGTAATGACATATATCTAACTGTTCCTTGCTGGATAATTTTTTAAAATTTTAAATTGGTGTTTTACCTACATAAAGAGAAAACATTAGGATTTATCTATCAGGATAAGAAAATGTTTCAAAAATGCAAATACTTATTCCTTCATCACATAGAAAAAGTTAGGGAAACAATGCATTGTTCATCATATTAGAGCACAGACAATCTGAAAATGTGAGGTTTCTCTTAATTCCTGGATCCCCCAAATGGATTTTAAATGATTCCCATGATTAATTGAAGGCTCTCAAACCCCTCTTTGTGTGTTCAAAGGGTTTTTCTTAATTCAAGCTAATATATGTATTTCATTGGCTCAAATAAATATTTCTACAAAAGCATTCATTGTGTGCATTTTAGATTTGGCTATAAAAAAGATGGAGAAAGGCATCTTAAAACTGTCTATAGCTAGAATGGGGTGCATTCAGATGAAATTTTAGGTGGCAGATTTGTTATGATTTTGTTTCTAGTCATATGATTTTCTCTGGGGAATATTTAATTGATTTCCTTTGGTTTTATCCTACTTTTCTATTAGTCTGTCTTTTTCTTGTTTCCTTTTTTTTCTTTTTCTTTCTTTCTTTTCTATCTGTTTTTTCTTTCCTTTCTATTGTAAGCAAAGGGCTGTTTCAATTTCAGTTTTATTTATTTTCTCTCTCCCCAGCCCTTTTGAAGTACCAAATCATCTTCCCTGGACCCCATTTTTGTGAGACTTAGATCATAAATAAATAAAAAAAATTAAGTGGCAACTTTGTGGTAGGCAGTGTTCTAAACTCTGGAAATATATCAGAAAACAAGACAAAGACTGCTCTTGTGGTGCTTTACATTCTAGTGAATCTATATGGAAAATAATGAGAAAATAATTTCATCAGGTGATGCCAAGGGCTAAGTAGAAAACAAATCAGGATAAGGAGAGAGAATGGCTATTTTAGACAGTCTGTTAAATCAATGTCCCTCTGACATGGTGACTTTTCATCAGAGAAGTGAAGGCAGTCATATCCAAACACCCAGGTAAGAATATTTCAGGCACACAGAACAAATGACTTCAAGTAGACACATGCTGAAATTGAAGGAGGCCACTGGACATGTAGTGGATCAAGTAAAGGGAAAAGTAGTAGGTCAGATGATAGATGATGGTGGCTTTGACTAAGATCTTGGCAATGGAGCCGTGATGTGAAGTGCTTAAATTCCAGGTATAATGTGTAGATACGGATTCTAGTTAATGACTCAATACTGAGCCACTCTATTATAGGTAGATTGGAAAAATGGGAAAGAACCTGAATGGGAGACTAAAAAGAAGCATTTACTGAAAAAAGAGGGAGAAAGAAAAAGATAATAACTTTGATGCCAAGATGGGGAAAGGATTATGTAAGCACATGGTAAATTCAGGAAAACCACTGAAAGTAAAAAAAATTTAATGGGTATCTCCATACTACTTTCTATGGAGATTGTATTAGTTTGCAGTCCCATGTGCAGTGTACGAGAGTGTATGAGTGTTCCTATCTCTCCATATTCATGCCAACATTTATTGTTTTGGGACTTTTTGATAAAAGCCGTTCTCACTGGAGTTAAGTGATAGCTCATTGTGGTTTTGATTTGCATTCCCTTGATGATTAGAGATGTTGAGCATTTTTTTCATATGTTTGTTGGTCATTATTCTATCTTCTTTTGAAAAGTTTCTGTTCATGTTCTTTGCCCATTTTTAATGGGGCCATTTGATTTTTTTCTTGCTGATTTTCCTGAGTTCTATATAGATTCTAGTTATCTGCCCTTGATCAGATATATAGCATGCAAATATTTTCTCCCATGCTGTAGGTTGTCTATTCACTCTAGTGGTAGTTTCTTTGGCTGTGCAGAAGCTTTTTAATTTTATTGGGTCCCATTTATTTATTTTTGATCTAGCAATCCCACTGCTGGGTATCTGCCCAAAGGAAAAAATGACATTCTATAAAAAAGACATCTACACTTGAATGTTTATAGCAGCACAATTCTCAAGTCCAAAGATGTGGAAACGACCCAAGTGCCCATCAATACATGAGTGGATTAATAAAATGTGGCATGTGTATACCAGGGTGTACTAATCAGCCATTAAAAAAAATGGTGAACTACCTATTGTTTTATCCTAGTTGGAGCTGGAGCCCATTCTTCTAAGTGAAGTATCACAAGAATGGAAAAAACAAACACCACACGTACTTGCCATTAAATTGGTAATAATCAACACTAATGTGCACATATGTGAAGTAACATTCATAGGTGTTGGGAAGGTGGGAGTGGGGTGGAGGGAATGGGTAAATTCACACCTAACACCTAATGGATGCAGTGCATGCTGTCTGGGGCATGGGCATGCTTGTAGCTCTGATTTGGGTGGTGCAAAGCCACTTTATGTAACCAAAGTGTTTGTATACCCATAATATTCTGAAATAAAAAAAGGTGATGGGGATTTAATTTTAGGTAGTCACATAAAGATGGAGAAAACAAACTTTCTCTAAAAGCTTTTTCTTTCTCCATTTCCACATAACTTTATGCTCATTTCAATG
The DNA here is from genome assembly GCA_004363605.1 of Indri indri. Taxonomy (NCBI): domain Eukaryota; kingdom Metazoa; phylum Chordata; class Mammalia; order Primates; family Indriidae; genus Indri; species Indri indri. The sequence goes on from RJWJ010038333.1 coordinate 11,591, forward strand.
TTTCTATGGGTCTACCTCCTTAATTTTTAACTTTGATTTCAATAGGCAAAAGCCCTTGTTGGCATATGCCATGAAATCTAACATGTGTATGGAATACATGAATATTAGTGCATGTAATTTTTGAATAAAAAATGGCTACAATCCCAATGCATTTTCAGATTTATTTACTGGTTTCTTTTGATTAATTTGTGTTAAAGAAGCATTAAACACAATCCCTTATGATGGTGGTGGTTATTTTTAAGTTTTGAAGAATACTGAAATAGCTATTACATATAACAGTGAAAGAACACAGTGTGATATACACTATTTCTATTCACTGTAATGTTTGAAACTATTGTATGAAATGCCAAAAGATGTATTTATTTCTTTGAATTACCATATGGGACCACCTTGACTTTACCACTGTGCAATCATTTTGCCCCATGTCTGTGAACCCATCAATCTATTGCGGTGATTCTCAGTACAGGTGACCTGGATAAGAAAAGCAGCAGCAGTTCCTGGGAAGCAGCATTAGGTCTCAGACTCACTTTTGGAAAGGACCTGACAAGTGCATGTTTCTGTCCCCAATTGATCTGTCAATTTAGATCACTGATGCCAAAAACCAGAAAGGCAAAGTTATCAGGAAATCTCAAGTAAATTAGAGCCATATCCTCCAGCCACAAATTCTCTTATCTTTCAGAACACAAAGTTAATGTTCCAGGAATTTAGCTATTGAGTTGGTAAGGAGATGTCACATCCTGAAGTCTGTGGGGAAATACGGCAAGCTGAATCTACAAAACACACTATTTAAAGCTAACTTTGAAATACATAGTGCATGAAAGTAACTTTGGCTGCAATTTTCAAAAACAATAATCTTGCTAACAGGTAATGAGTGCTTTGTGTTACCTCTGTTTTTCTTTTTTTTTTTTTTTCCTTTTTGTAACTATTTAAAGCTTTCCTATAACTATCTGTAATAAGAATGGATATTGAAATGTCAACTGGTGAAAAGAAAAATCCAATAAACAAAAACAACTATTAAAAATCTGCTGTTTCTATTTTTTAAAAAATCTTGGATTCTGGCATAATATTTTCACAGTCACATATTTTCCCCTTCTCTTGAAGAATTGCTGTACTTACTTTCAAATGATCCTGCTTTTTTTTTCAAGTATACATATATATATATATATATATATATATATATATATATATATATATATATATATTCATTCTGCGTCCAAAAGCTTTGAAAACAAAAGTATTTGATAAGGCATTTAATGTAATAGACACTACCTTTGGGTGGAGTAGATTAGAATAATAGGGTTGTTTTATAGGCAGTTTGGTGAGATGCTATTTGGTTAGTGGAAAAGCTATAATAATTTGAAAAGAATAGTTTAGTGATATACAAATTAGATGGCTATTCTTCCTTTTCTCTCACCTCCATAATAGTCATAAAGGAATGAGGATTCTAGGGCTATAATCTTTGAATTTAGGAAGGCAGGTAGTATCTTTCTTTAATGGAAACATTAGGAGGTAGCATAAGAATTTTTCCTCTTCTGAGAAGATCAAAACTCTGAAAAGACGCCTGGGCTATTAACTTCTAAATTGTCCAGCAGCTCCAAATTTCAGGAACTAAACATGTTGCAAGAGATAATCTCTGAAAGGATTCTATTATATCTTGGTTGACAATGGATATGGCTGAGATCACATTAGCAGAACTTACTTTTCAACAGGTGCCAAAGAAAAGGCCAAGTCATATAAGAAGAGAAAAAAATTCTTGTCTAGTTCAACTCCTCTTGAAGGACACCAGCAACAAAAGAAACTAGTAGAAGAACTTGAAAAGACATTGATAGAGACTGGCAAATTAAGAAGACAAAGCTGAGATTGGGAGTAGCTATAAGACTTTTTCTTTCAAAGATAAATGGATGCAAAGGAGCATATTGCCATGTGCTACTTTCAATCTTTTTGCATATTCTGTTAAGTGTCTATCTCTATGATCGAATAGCTCTGTGTTGATATATGTATCACTTTCTATCACAGTTGTTGTTACCTCCCTTTCCAATCTGATCAGGAACAGACTGAGAGCAAGGTGAAGTCTATTATTCCTTTATTCCCAGGGCCTAGCACAAGATATGGAATCTATTGTTCATCAACTACCTGTAAAGTGAATGAGCCAGGTTTAACACTATTATCCTGAAAGAGAGAAAGTTATCAACTAAACATCCAAAACCAAAATAATATGTGTTAATCTAGGGTAAATCTGAAGTAATATGAACGTACACAATATTCATGTACTTCCATTCAAAGGCAGAGACACTTGACACTTTAATTAGCCTGTAGGTAAATACTGTCTTATTGGTAAATGATAATTAGATATTTTGAAATACTGAAAATTGTTCATGAATGCTTCCAGATAAATTTAGTAATTTCTAGTTGGAAGCCATGGGGCTAGAACTCAAGAAATCCTTGAGGAACAAAGTCTGCAGTGTGCCCAAACCTGGACTAAAGCTGAGGTTATGGGTGAGTGTCAGACGATGCCAATCTCAGGAAAGAAAACCTGTTAACATTGAAAAACGAGACAGGGGCTAATAGCTCACCTCACAGTCTTTTATAGTGAAATGATGTATTATGCATACTTTTGTTTACTGTAGTTCTAGATGTTGTCAGAGAAAGCACTAAGGAGATTTGCTGAACGTTGCACCTACAACTCAGCATTTGCCCCAAGGTGAATCCAGACACTTAAAATGGCTATAAATTTAAGGTAAAGATTAATGTCACAACATGATTAAGGGATATATGTTGAAGAAACTACTATACTTCTCCTGAGTGCATGAGTTATTTTTGTATAAAAATCTAGATTCAAAAAGCGTATTCTGAAATTGATAGGTCATGATGATTAATGGGTTAGGTAGATAAGTTGGGGAGCAAAAACAGTTTTAAGAAAAAGAGAAGTGAAAAAGTTAAGCCAAATTTTCAGTCTTTACCCTTAAGAGAATATCAGAATCATGATCTGTGTAATTATTAAGAAGCAAGATGAAAGACAATTGAGTGAGTGAATTAGAATTTCTATTTTTAAGGCTAGAAATGATATTCCAAAACTTTGCCTAAGAGGATGTTTTTATTTATAGAATGATAATTAAAACTCTTTCTCACTTTCTTCTTTTGTAATTGCAGAACATAGAACAGAGACCTTTAGAAAATATTACTATGAAGTGAAGTGAAGAAAAAAATTAACTTACTTCTCATTTGTGTCAAACTAGATCTTTTATGTTTTTGTTTCACTTCTTTGATAATGACTAGACTTGCCTTTGACTCTCCTGTCCAGAGTTAAGTAAAAAATATAGAACATGGCTGGGCGCGGTGGCTCACGCCTGTAATCCTAGCACTCTGGGAGGCCGAGGCGGGTGGATTGTTTGAGCTCAGGAGTTCAAGACCAGCCTGAGCAAGAGCGAGACCCCATCTCTACTAAAAAAAAAAAAAAAAAAAAA
>RJWJ010038334.1:0-15019 GCA_004363605.1 Indri indri
TTGCCATCTTCTTAAATTAACATTTTCTTTGCTTCCTCTTATCTCAGAGGAGCATTAATCATCTAAAATTGGCTATAATATGCGCTTTGAAAGCTCCATACTTACTGCATTCCTGAATGCCTTATGAATGGCAGGATAAACACTTAGCCTTTTCGAAGGCGTTCTTCTGCACACAACCATAAAGGTTTATACAGTATTATTGCCAGTTTTGACTTGGTAATTCCTTGATTAATAGACATTTCATAGTTTGCATTTTTAGTATGCATAATTTTATTATTTGGTTAGTCAGACAATTTCATATACTTACTCTGAACATCAGTATTTATTTAACACTTTTAACAGGTTTAGATGAACATTATAAACGTTGGCAGCCATTTCTTGATTACATCTTTGAAAGCTCAAAGAGGGAGGGTTCTTTTACTTATCTGAAAATTACAGGTAATCAGTTTGGGCTGTTCTCATCCTTACTGTGTGAATTCCATTCAGGTCTGTAATTAGTTTTAGCTACTCTCAATTAAAGCTTCAAAGTAAAGAGCCCTTCCCTACAACAATTAGGGTCTCCATCTAGAGTAAATTTTACCTTTCCTTGAATGGGCAGCACACTGTTCAGTAATTGCTTTTTGGATGAGGTCCTATCATTTCTAATATTAATTATGGTTATAACATACACATCTGTTTGAGGATTGTTTCTATGAGACATTCATTCACCTGGTTTTTGACTGGGTCTGTGTAAGGATAAAATGTCTGGTTTTCTGAGCTAACTGGTTAATTCAGTTAGAAAACAGCTATTTTGACTGAGTACATTTTCCCCTCAGGTAAACAACTAGCGTGTGTGTTGGCATTCCCAATATACTTCGTAACACTAGAAGTGATTAAGGAAACTCTAAAGACTATTTTGTAGGGTCATTTTTCTACACAAAAATTACTGTTTTGTCCTCTCATTTTTCCACAGATGAGTTTCATACATTAACATATCTTGGAGTTTAAGACTTAACTTACTAAAATCTCATTTTACTCAAAACAAAATGTCTGACACACAATACGAATAATCAGCCCTTTTCTATGTTTTCACACATCACAAAGTTCTTGCTATAAAAGTGTGAGCTAGTCAGCATGAGCAAATAAAAATGAGACACGCACACCTTCCTACATCTTCCATTTTCATCATGAGAGTGCTGCAGGAGGGTTGGGGAGTTTGCCCTCAGACTACGTTTATTATCATAATTTTTTCCCAGACTATATCACTTTGGCTCAAGGCCTGTGAAAGCCTTAAACAAAGAAAAAAAAATACTTACCAGTTCTGCCTCTTGTTGACTGATGTCCTGTAGATAGGGAATGGTGGCTAGCTCTGCCATTGCTTGATTAATCACCTGGGACTGCTCCTTTACTCTCTGCAGCTGGCTGAGGAGGCTGGCGTATTGCAACTTCTCCATCACACCTGAGCATGCATGGAAACTCCCCTAGTCTCACAGCAAAAGGCAATGTTTTAGAACAAAACCACAGAAATAAACCTCTCTCTGGGGATGGAAGTCAGGGCTTGTTATAATATATTTACATCTTTTGAAGCTATGGTGTCTAGTACAAGTAAATGTTTCCCTCTATCATTTTAGAGAATTGTCTTATATCCTCTTTTTCAAGTAGGTGAATATACCTAAAAGGGAGCCCTTTGCAGAACTGTTGAGATGGGCTTGCTGGTTGTCCTGCCTTAGGGATCTAGGCTGAGGGGAAAAGAGGGGACTGAAATTGAACCTGCACTCCACTCTCCCTGTGGCGATTCCACAGGGCTGAGTCTGCCTAGAGAGGGTGCATTTACCTATGCCACCAAATCATCATAAGAGCTAAGAATTGCCTATTATCTTGTTTATATGAAAGAAAAAATTTTTATGAAAATTGAATCCTGAAAAATGTTGTATAAGTTGAATTCTCTTTACCCCAGAGGCTGACATTAAACCTCCAGCTCTGCTTTTATCCTCAGTGATCCTTGGACGGCCTTGCACACTGGCTCATCTTCTTGTAGGCTTTACTCTGTCTCGTAGGACCATCCCCACAATGGACATGATCCATCTTGAAACAGACGACGGTGCACATTTGTAGGGACCACCAACCCGTGAATCTATTAGTGGGCTTTCTTAACAGGGGCACACTTAGAATCACTGTGGCCCCCTGATGTGTTTGCTACCACCATCCACGAAAGAGGAGACATTACCTTCTCTAAAAAGTTTAATACAAATTGTAATGCTTGATAGGAGAGACAAAGTTTATCATAATATTCTCATGTTTATCTTTAGGAAAAAGTACTCTGACTTAAGGTGCATAAAAGGGTTAAAATAAAAGTCTTGAGTTTCTGCTGTGTTTGGAGTATGATAAGAAAGGAAAACTCACAGGAGGACTCAGTTTGGCAATTGCCCTCTATATCCTGGTGCTCAGAAGGGGAAGGCTGGGTGACCAAACACCCCCTTTATGGCAGGGCTCCTTCTGGACCATTTGGCACTAGAATCACTAGGCTTGTTTGTTAGGTAGGCAGTTATTAATAGCAAACTGAGTCCTGGGCCTCACTCAGTGAATCACAATCTCTTGATATGCGGCCCTAGAAATATGAATTTCAACCAGGTACCTCTCCAAATATTCAAGTTTCTGTTTGAAAAAAAAAAAAAACCACTACCTTAGAGTGGTTTACTTAGTATCTCAGTAAGGACTATTTTAGTTGTGCATACTTATGAAACAGAATTTCTTACAGAAATTAGAGAAGGCAGACATGATTTCTCTTTCTTAAAAGAAAGTCTCTAAAGAGAAAATTTGTTAGAAAGAATATTATTAAAGAGGATCTGAACTTCAGCTTGATATTAGAAAGCGGTTCTTTCTGAAATGTCATACTCATATTTTGATTGACAGCAACCTCTGACAGCTGGCATTTTTCTGGAATCTTGGAAATAAATAAAGGTTAGGTTCTACTGCATTGTATTTTCTTTATTCCTCCCTAATGCCTATCTATGCTGTTCAACTAATGTCTTTTTATTCATACTAATTTGTTCTTTCTGATTAATCATTTGTCTGAAAATCTATAAACCTGTAAGAGTGATGATCACAAATGGTGGATTTGGGGTCCCTTTCCTGAATTGATGAAAAAGCTAGCCTACCCATTCAATTGAATCATGTAGCTAAACAATGGCCTTCTGTCAAATAAAGCAAAGCAAGTTGGAGGAGAAACAGTTTTCTTTTGGAAGAAAAATTGCTTTCTTTGTCCTTCTTTAAAATAAACAATGGAGCTAGTTGTAGGAAAGTGGTGCAGTGACTCAACTCCAAAGAGCAGAAACAACTGCAGCTTGCTTGGGAACATAATCTATCAGTGTAATTTTTCAAAACATCAGGAAAATGAAAATAGTGGAAGGCAACAGTGCTTTGTTAGCTTGATTGTTGGATGCATAGCAAAACAGGAAGTGCTTTATATAAATAAGATACTAGGGAGAGAATATAGTTGACTGCTAATAGTCACCCATCCTCCCCTTTCCCCAAGCCAAATGCAGTTTTGGTTATCAGAAAACTACAGATTAACATTTTACCTATACAAAATAGGGGTTTCAGAAAGACAACATGAAAAAGAAATAAAAATCAATATCTAATGCCAGCAGAAACATTTTAATGCTGTTGCTTTAAGAAAATGAAGGAAATAATAAAAAATGAAGGAATTAGCTTGAACATCTAATGCCAGCAAAGACTAAATCTAAAAGGAGGCAGCCCTCCCAGTGGGACTGGAGGAGCGATCAAAGGGCTCCTTAGCTGCAGGACAGAGTGTAATAAAGTGGCCACGATTGAAGCTAAAACCGCACATGGGTACAATGAAGGTTAGGTAAATAGCAAGTTCAAATGAAGGCTTCAGTCAGAGACTTGTCAAGATTTAATAGCAGTTATGGATAAACGTCTGGCAAATAAGTGGCACTATATAATGCCGCCGAAAAGCAGAGTCCAAGCATTTAGCATGTATATCCATTTGGCATAACATATAGAAACATTAACTGCAAAAGAAGAGGTAGAAAATAATAATAATATTGTTGTTCATTTCAAACGTGCATATGTAAACATTTTTTATGCTTCAGTCGGAAGCAATTAAAAGTAAAATTAATGAGGTATTAAAAACATGGTTAGGTCATTTTTTGGCAAGTCAGCCTGTGAAGGAGGCTTCATGCATGGCAAGAGATTTTATTATTTTAACTCTTTAACATTTAGCCCAGGAAGCACAGTACATAAGGTTTGAAACTGACGGCAGCCCGTAAAGTTAATGAATGGAAAAGCATAGTGTCATCTGGTAGCATGTGAAATAATTAGGACAAAAATCCAGAGAAGAAAAAGTACCATTAGGGCAGGGTTGCTGACTGAATGAATGGGGTTGATGTTTAGTAGAATTACCAGCCACCAGAAAGGTGGTAGCATATTGTAGATTATAACTCTCAAAATGCTAGAATCACCCTTGTTTGGCCATGTGTGGGGTGCCTAGTAGAGCAATCAATAAAGATAAGGAAACTGGTGTCCAAAGTGTAAAAAGAATCATTGTCTGAGACATAGAAACCTCCTTCAGATCAGGAAAGTCTTTCTTTACCAGCTGTGCCTACTGCCTCATGGCAAGAGGTGAAAATTCATGTTCTCTAGGAGTTTTTCACAGTTGATTTTCTGAGTCCAATTCATTTATGTACTTATATGTTCATTTTTTAAAAATTGAATCCAGCTATAGAGTCATTCCCATGTTGTTTTATGTATGTTTTGCCTCCAGCAAGGATCATATTTTTAGTTCAAAGAGATGTAATATGTCTTAGTGCAGCAATACTGGAACGATATTCTGAAGTGATTTTGAGTTCTAGCTCCCAATCCTCTAGCTGTGTGAACCTGAATAAATCAATACCTTGAGTTACGGTCTCCTCATTAGTAAAATGAAGGTGACACAATGTCACCAAATTGTGAGGGTAAAATGAGATAATGTAAGGGAAAATGCTTTTTAAATTGCAGAGCACTGTATTTGTGATTCTCCTAAACCCTAATCCCTAAGTGGAACTTTCTGCATGTAATCATCATCTAGTTAATAACCAGAACTACTCTGTATATTTTTCCTAATATGTTTGAGTTAAGAAAATTTCTTAACTATAGGTATTTTGGGGATTTGAAAGCAAGAGTAATTTGTTAGCTGTAGAAATTTTTTTTTTTTACTTATACTTAAAATGCTCCTGTTGAAGGTAAATTGCTATACTATCTCTTCATATATAATTTGTGCAGAACAAAGACATGTACCTTTTATTTCAATGAAGGAAATTGAAAATTGGAACAACCAATAAAAAAATTCCCCATGCTATTATAATTCACTATATTGCCAGGTTAACTTTTTTCCTAATTAGATTTTAGGTAGATATTATAAACCTAATATTTACAAGGTAATTAAATATTCAATATGTTTATAGGATGGATCATGAGAATTCTTGGCATTGTCTAAGCATTATTTAGAAATCTATGTATTTGTCATCATTTACGTGACTTAATATAAATGTGGTAACACTTAAATATTGTGTAACTGATTCTGGTCATAGTATTATGTCAAGCACTAGTATTATCTTTTGGGTCTCCTGCTGTTATGAATGCTGAAGTTTCAATGCATTCTCTTTTCATATTACAAATCCATTTCCCTTGAGAAGCATTGTCAAAATGAATTAAAAATCTCTGAATATATATGACACAATGTATGTTTCTTAGCCATTAGGCCTGGATGAAAATGTGGTTGTTTCAAACAGACAACTCTTTACTCTGGTAGAAAAGTAACATTGAATCTCAGTCGCCAGTATTGAGAATAATTGAAAAGTCTGAAATTCTTTAAGATAAATATGTTGTCCAAGACATTGGTCACTGTATTCTAATGGAAGTGTATTGGAGATTGGCTCTGCTCTACCAAGACACATGAGGCTAATTAACTCATGGTCAGAGACTGCAGCTCTGAGTCCAGTCCATGGCTAGAAATGACATCTCGAATCCCACCAGAGTGAAGAGATCTGAGCAAATGAGTGATCTAAGGAAAATGAGCTAAGGAAAAGACTTCAAAATCCACAGGACACTAGCACAATCTTCATGTTAGAAGAAAGATGTGTAATTTCAAAGTATACTGCTTGTATAAAGAAAAAGAAAGGTCTATAAAACATTCTTCTTGTTAAAGCAAACTGAAACCAATACAAATAATTAAAGCTAAAATTCTTAATACTTTACAAAGTACTTCAACACAGATTACATATTGATGGTCTCACAACAACTCTATGAGGGGGGCCTAGCAGATATCAGCCTATTTTATGAATGACAAAAAAAAAAAAAAAAACGGTTTAGAGGTTAGTGACTTGCCCGAGGGTCACACAGTCAGAGCGTAGCCTCGAGCAGAAGTTTTCATCTATAGGTGTCACAAACTAGGGTAACAAATAATAAGGACAGTGCAATTCCTAAATATTCAAGTGGATGCCATGTGATATCTGAAGAAAAAACACACCTTGAAGGATCTTAAAAACACTATTGAGAGCTTCTTGGGTCATAGTTAATGGTACCATGTAGGAATAATTTCCCGTCTCTAACTCATTACTTGCTTCATTAAGCTAGGTTACCTTTGAAGCCAGTTTTATACAATCCTGCTTTATGAAGCTGTGGCTGGGCAAATAATAAGATATCTAGAAGCCAATATTTAGATATACTTGTGGTGCCTGGGAACTTTCAGGTTTATTCGCTTCAATTTCATTACAACTCTTTGAGATAATCTTCCAAAAACTGTTATTTCCCATAGAAGGGAACATAGGAAAGTTGATGAAATTCCTTGTAGTGAGCAAAGTGGTACTGAGACTCAATCTAAAGATGGCCATTCTTAGATGCTAAGAATCTTGTTGATTATGGTTTTAAAATCTCCTTTATAGACACATAAAGATACATGCATGTACAAATTTCCAAGTGTCCAGAATACCCTTTCAAAGATGAGAAGTAAATGAGTTAAGAACATCAGAAAAGTGCATAAGGCCTACGTAGGCCCAACCTATGTTCACACTGTGAGATCTGAACTGGCGACAGATGGTGTGGTCAGCTTCCTGACAAGTGGTAAGGTGAGGCAGGCATTGCCTCAAGAGCTGGGGCACAGACAGATCGTCTCCACAACACCCGAGATGAAATAATGTTACGCGGGGATGGTTTTCATTAGGAAAGCTGTCACTGCTTAGAAGGGCCCGATGATGGCAATAATGATGTATATGGGTATCTAGGAGGGTATTTTGTTATGGTAGCTTGAGCTGACTAAGGAAGAGATGGATTTCTTATTAATAGAAATATAGGGGAGATAGTTGAGTGAAACATGGTTGCGGGGAGGGGGAAGTTGTGTGGTAGGAAAATTAGTACAAATGTGCTTTTGTATTTGTAATGCATAGAATTACAAATCATGCAAATAGATTAGGTGTTTTATAGCTTTTCTAAAATGCTGAATAATGTTATTGAGCAGATAAACTGCTGAACAGATGTTAAGTAGCTGTTTGTGATGACACCCTTGGTTCCCCTAGTAAGGTAAGAACATCAAATCAATGAAGAAGCAAGAAAAAAATTCTTTAAAATTTCCAACTTGCAGGCCTTTTGAAAAATATTAAAAGAGGAGAAATCTGCAGCCTTTATTAGCCTGTTAATAAGAAGTTCTCTTTATGTACTTCCAGCACAATGGCTTAAATTTTGTAAAATAGCACAGTAATTCAGGTCTTATTTTAGGCTTTTTAAGACTGAAAAATAGAAAAGATATATTTTCCCTGGATCATAGAAAGGGATTAGATAATTTTTTTTCCCTTACAGCTATACAAAGATCAATTGCCAATGTTTAGAGAAGCATCCAATTCATCAGTGTGGTGTGGAGGCACTAGCTTGAAAAGCTCTGAATTCTTGTGTAGGTAACGAGATAGTTACATGCAATAGCTCAGTAAGTGAAATAGAGAAAACATTGTGCTTGCTAAAATTTTGTTGTTGATTTGATGTAAGAAATTCACTGCAAATTTAAATTAGATACGAGGAATTCATAAAGAAAGGCTCTTTAAAGAGACACTAGCTTAATAAATGCTTGAAATTGCAAAGTGTAGCATTGTAATATGTTTTATAGTATGAAAGGAGTAAAACCATTTGCTTGGTTTTGCAAATGAGATTCACTGTGAATGTTTCTAAAATCCCCCAACACTTGCAATACTTGTACCATAAACTTTCCGTATTTCTAGAATTCTCTAATATTTGCACATTGGACAAATATAAAAGATACCTACGTTCAATCGGGTGCTTCTAATAAAATCCAATATTGGCAAGATTCGCTTCCCCATTGTCTCCATGTGTCTCACTGTATCTTCTCTGGTTAGCAGACTGAAAGGAGATTTATGTTCTAAAAATTGTAACAATAAACTTTTATACTATTTTTTCCAGACATCCATTTCAAAATGCTTTCTTTGGCAAGCTACAAACAGATATCTCAATGTTAATAGATATGAAATCTTTAGTATAGAAACTAGTCCCATCCATAGACCATATGTATAACAATGAAAGATCTATGAGGAGACAGACAGAGGAGACACTGCCCTTTAGAGACTATCATTTATTCATTTTGTTGTGTTTTTTGATTGAGAGATCTCAGAGACAGCCTATAATAATTCAACTGCCTCTTCAGAGTATGTTTTTCCTAAGTTGTGAAAAAATATTGTCATAAATGTGTCTGATTCTTGTCTTGTTCCTCCCAGGTATTATTCGAGTGTGCAGATCCTATTGACTTTGAATGTGGCTCGAAGTTCAGGTAAGCCTGAGAGTATACAGTGCCAGACAAAACACAAATTCTTAATTATGTGGTTAGAGGTGAAGAAATGAATTCAATCTGATCATGAATTCAGCCCATAAGTTTGAGATTTCAACTCCATGTGAATATTTTCTTGATTTTTGAAAGTTTCAACTAGAATTACTGAAAACAATTTAACTGTAATGCCTTTCAGAAGATCTTAGCTCTTGGCTAATTGCATTAGAAAAGAGTGGAACAGAAATCAATACAACAGCAGATAATTCAGGTGATTTAAGGTTGTCATTGGCTATGTTTTTGATTTCATATAACAGTTTTGTTGCATCATTTTCTTCTACATTTGCTAACTGACGATGATAAGGTTTGCATTCTTTGCGTGCCCTATGATTAGGTGATAATGGTGGTCAGGTGAAACGGTTGGAGTGAGGGAGTGGGCACTCCAGGATTGCGTGTGTTCTTGGCGGGTAGCTTTCCTGGAACCAGAGTTCCAGGTATTAACTAGCCCACAAAGAAGATTGGAAGGAATTCATTTTAACCCAATAGACATTTCTGGGGGCCCAGGCCCAATTATATGCTAGGCCCTGTGATGAGTAGGACTTAATGAATAATGCACAGTTCCTGCTTTATAGCCATATTGCAGGACAATAGTAAGTCTAGATGATTTACCTGTAAATGTTGGCAGCTTCCTACTTGATACTTTTTCCAAAAATTTCCCATCTGCCTTGTTTTTGAACCCAAGAGTCAAGAGATACTGTTGGGGAGGAAAAGATGACCAGTCAACTGTCTGAGGCAACACGTGGAGTCCTTGAAGATCTGAAATATGACAGAAAAAGAACCAAGGGATTTCATTATGGTTTTATTATTTTCAGGGTATTTTTCTCCCTAGATTTCATGAATTATACTTGGAAAAATGATAAATGTAAACATTAAAGGTATGAAGTAAAATTATGTGTACCTACCTAAAGGTCAAATAGATAATACATAAAAATTATATTAATATTTCATTATTTATATTTTTCTCAGTAATCTAAACATACAGAAAACACAGCAGTAAAATATGACTAGATTACATGGTCGCCTTTCCCCATCTTCAAAATAGCAGATATTCAGGACCAGCTTGCAGGCTTAATATTTGTCTCTGTAATTCCTTTTAAGAGAATTTGATTTTTCTTTTCATAGTTTGAGATGTAAGGAAATAGTGTTATATGAAAGGAAAGAAAAATTACCAAGTGAGAATTAAAATATAGGGCTAATTTAGTTACTATCCTTCCTATAGTTGTAGAAAGAAATTTAAAATAATAAATGAACTGACTATTGTAACTAGACTTGGAAATAATTTAGGTGTCGTGAAAATGGTTCTAAAAGAGACTCAATTCTTAAAGATCCTAAGAGCTAGTACTCATTGAGTACTTATTTTCTAACTGTCCCTGTTTTAAGAGTTTTATGTGCATTGTCTTTTTAAATCTTCACAATAACTTTACAAGATTGGTGCTATTGTCCCCATTGGTGAATAGTTGAGGGACACAGATGGAAAGTTATTAATACTTGCTCAAGAACACAGCCAGAAAGTGGGCAAAGCAGGATTCACACCCAGGCAGTCTTATTCCAGACACCATTGCACTCTGTGGGAGGGATTGCTTAGCTCTGGATTATTTTGGGAGTAGGCTTAAATGTCAACCATGGGGTCTTTGAGGCAAGATTCACTTTACTCATTTCCATTTTGAGTAACAAGGCTATGATTTAGTATAATAGACTTCTCAAATGAGGGATGATGAATAGAGAGGTTTAATAAACTCTCCTTCTTTAACACTGCCAAAAAGAGGAAAAGGTGAAATCCTAAATATCCTTGAATTACGATTTAGTTAAGGTTAATTTTTAATGTAAAAGAAGAACTCAACTGGTAGTGGTTCAAATATAGCTTTATTATTTATCTGTAATATTTCTTTAAAAAATAAGACAGTACACCATGAGTATTTTTATCCACTAGCAGAACCGTAAGTGCAGAACCCTTTGTTGTAAAATTTGCTGATATGCCCAACATTTAAAGCCAATAAAGAGTAGAGATGTTCTGTTTGGATCCTGGAACACCGACCACGCACCCTCATCACTGTACCATATTTTATGCCCCCCTCACACAATGGCCACCTTGAGCTTTCCCACAGAACCCCAATTTTTCAAAGCACAGTTTGGAAAACACGGCAGTAAGTTATTTGGCACAGTTTGGTCAAGTAAATAGCGTATATCTGTCAAACAGAGTTAAAATGTATGCTGATTATTTAAAGAATTAAAATATCACGAAATGCCTTTTAAACACAAACACAGAACAAAAACATACTAAACATGCTTTAGTCTTTCTTTGGTGATTTAGGATTAGGTCACCCCTTAATGTTCATCAGTAAACACTACTTCTGTGCCATGCGCATCGTCAGGATTATCTTTTTCACTCCTGGGGGGCAGGGCATCTTATCAGGCCCACCTTACAAACAATAAAAACTGGAGCTTCAAGAGGTTACAAACTTGCCCAAGATCACACAGTGAGCAAACAGAGGGACCAGAACTGAAAGTGAGGCAGCTGGATGCCTAACTAGGAAAGCTTACTTCTTGAAACCACCCCCATGACGATGTAGAAAAATCAATGGGAGGCAATTATAGAAGCATGGAACTACCAGTAAATAGATGGTAAACTCTATCTGGAAAAGTACAGCAAACACTCAAGAGTTATCAAAACGAACAGGGTAATTTTTAGCCACTTCAATATGCAGATTGCACTAATAGATGCTTCTTTAGTTTGTGTTTGTATTACAAAATACCTCTTTTTTAAAAGGATGGCTCATTTTTATAACCAAGATAAAAATGTGATTTATGCTTATTCGAACTCAAAAATTTAGGAAGTTTCTTTGCTTTGAAATCTGTAGCAGATAATCACAGACATACCCTCTGTTTGCAGGCTAATACTGTCTTGCTCAAGTATTCATAAGAGAAGAGTTTACTAGTTTTACTGAAGTTGCCAATAACTGGGTTGTGTGAAAATGCAACTGAGTAACCTTGAGATTTGGCATTTTCTGGTGAAGCTCTACTGCCAGAACCAGCCAGATGTTTGAGGAGTCTATTTTACAGATAACACAGAAACTCTGTGAGGTCGAACTCTACTTGCCCTTAAATATTTCGTGGACAAAGAGGAGACTAATACTAATACTGTCAGTGATTCGATAGACTAGAAACTAATGTTAGCACTATACCTAATTTATTATAAAGTATACTTGAAAAAATATAAGTATTTTCTTTTGACCCTAGATGTTTCATTCTCTGAGTATTGGATCCATTATTAACTTCCAGTTCAAGTTTTAAAATGTGGGAGGCCCCTACATACATGCTGTTAAGTTTAGAAATTTTTTTCAAGTGTCGTTTTCTCCCATTTGTATGCAGAGTACATTGCTGTTATATGAACATTTAGCCTAGCAGGTGGTCTATGACCCAAAATGACGACACACTTACCAGATGTTGAATCTCATGTAACATTAATTTGAGTGCTAATTGTTCTCAATTTTGTGCTCATAAACCTCTACCTACGTCCGAAAAGCCCTGTGCCTCTGATGGATATGAAAGTTAACAAGATTATACTGTCCTTTGGTAGGAAAGTGGAATTAATTAAAAAATGTCTTCTTTGCTCCTGTCATGTCAAAAGAAACTTGAGAGAAATAAATCCTTTAATGCATTCCTTTGCAATTGATCACAATTGGAGATGAAATTTAGATGACTATAACTGAATTTATTATTAAAAAATCAGTTTGCAGGTATGATGTGCTTCCAAATTTTTATCATTAGAGAAGTGGATACTTCAAGAAATAATATCGGCCAGGTGCGGTGGCTCACACCTGTAATCCTAGCACTCTGGGAGGCCAAGGTGGGCGGATTATTTGAGCTCAGGATTATTCGAGACCAGCCTGAGCAAGAGCGAGACCCCTATCTCTACTAAAAATAGAAAGAAATTAGCTGGACAACAGCAAAAATATATGGAAAAAAATTAGCCAGGCATGGTGGCGCATGCCTGTAGTCCCAGCTACTTGGGAGGCTGAGGCAGGAGGATTGCTTGAGCCCAGGAGTTTGAGGTTGCTGTGAGCTAGGCTGATGCCAGGGCACTCTAGCCTGGGCAACAGAGTGACACTCTGTCTCAAAAAGAAAGAAAGAAAGAAAGAAAGAAATAATGTCAAACACAGATTATGCAGGTTAAATTTCACTTTTTTTGGGGGGGGGAGGACAGAGTATTGCTCTGTCACCCTGGGTAGAGTGCAGTAGCATCATTATAGCTCACTGCAACCTCAAACTCCTGGGCTCAACCGATCCTCCTGCCTCAGCCTCCTGAGTAGCTGAGACTACAAGTGTGCCGCATGATGCCTGGCTAATTTTTCTATATTTAGGAGCGACGGGGTCTTGCTCTTGCTCCGGCTGCTCTCCATCTCCTGGGCTCAAGCAATCCTCTTGCCTTGGCCTCCCAAAGTGCTAGGATTACAGGCATGAGACACCACTCTTGGCCTCAGATTAAATTTCTTGTAGAAACATAATCTTTCCATTCATTTTCCCCCAGGTGAGAGATGTCTAACTTTCAGGAAAAGAGGTAAACAGTTTTCCTTTATCTGGAATATTTTATTGTACAATGGAAGGGTAGAATTGACCAGTTTTCAAGTCCTCACGCTATTCTAGCTTTTTGACCTCTCTGCACTGTTGCCCCTCCTTCTTAAAATCCCCTCCCTGGAATTCAATGACTCTTTCTCTCTTTCCTACACACATATACACATACTGGTTCTCTTTTCCCTTTCTCCTTCTGCCTTCTCATTCAGTGCTCCTCAAGGCTGTTTCTGGCTCACTGATATTCTTTGTACATATGCCATTGGGAATTTCTCTTGTCTTGTGGCTTTTGCTATTATTTCTAACCAAAAAATTGGGGATCAAAGCTATAGTCTCATCTGCAAATTTTCACCACATTCCAACACAGTGTTTCCAAATATCTGCTGGGACATTGCTACTTACTCATCATTCCAAAAGTTTCCTCAAATAGAGCAAATACGTTCCTCAAAAGTGATTTTTATGATCTCTACAACTTCCCTTTTCCCTAATTTTCAACAACATATTCTGAGGATAGCCTTTTTTCACCCAATTATCCTGGCTTAAAGTTTTGAAACCATTGCTGACTGTCCTTTCCTCACATTCCCTGACATTAGTGAGTCTCAAAAGCTAATTAAGTCTGCCATTGCAGTAATCCACATCAGCCCCTCTCTTTGCAATATCATTGCTGTTATCTTGGTCAAATTTCTCATAATGTAACATCTGTATTACAGAGTTTCTCACTAGCCTCACTGCCACAAGTGTCATTTCATGCTAATATATCTGCACACCACCGCCCAGTGAATAAGACATTTCCTGCCTTTGTGATTGTGACTTTTCCTTCCTGGCATTCAAGGCTGTCTACTGTGTGCATCTGCTTCACAATCTATACCTCTAGCATAAACCTTTATAATCAGTTCTGCTGGTATCCCTAAGTTGCACCAGCCTGTGCTTATCTTGTTTCTGAACTTTTGTTTTTGATTTTCCACTCAGAAACACCTACCAACTTTCCCCATTTTTCCTTTATTTAATCAATCACTATTTTTCCAGATGTGTCTAATTTAAGTTCCACCTTGCCTATGAAGGGTTTCCTGAATATTTCAGGAAACTGAAACCTTCAAACTCTTAAAGAACATCTATACTATTCATCTAGAGTGAATCTCCTGTTTCATGGGGGGAATGTCTTAACACTTGAAAATTTTTTTTCGAGTTTTTTTTTAAAAAATTTCAACGTATTATGGGGGTACAGATGTTTAGGTTACATATGTTGCCCTTGCCCCCCCCCAAGTCTGAGCTTCAAGTGTGTCCATCCCCCAGATGGTGAGCATCGCACTCTTTGTGTATGCATATACCCGTCCCCTCCTCCCTCCTCCCCCCTGCCCAGCATCCAATACATGTTATTCTTATATGTGCACTTATGTGTTGATCGGTTAATACCAATTTGATGGTGAGTACATGTGGTGCTTGTTTTTCCATTTTTGGGATACTTCACTTAGTAGAATGCATTCCAGCTCTATCCAGGAGTATACAAGAGGTGCTATATCACCATTGTTTCTTAAAGCTGAATAGTACTCCATGGTATACATATACCACATTTTATTAATCCACTCA
>RJWJ010038335.1:0-15050 GCA_004363605.1 Indri indri
GCAGTCCTGAAATTTTAAGTTAAAAAAACTCCTGACCTATTAAAAGCATCTCAGTGTGGCCATACTGGATACACCAAATAACTGCTTGCTTATGGTCACCACGAACATCAGTGAAAAGGTGTGCCTCGTTTGGAAGGCAGCAAGAAAAAAGCCATCCTGGGACAACCTTTAAGAATGGGTGCCCGGTCAGCCAGAGACATGAGTGTTATTCAGGAAGTAGAGGATGGGCACGCAAACGCACACATAGACCTACATCCTTCAGATAACTGATAAACAACAAAAAACCTAAATGCAAAACTGTTCTATTTTTCTTTTCACACTTTAACTGTTCTGAATATCTTTCCCCCTGCCTTCTTAAACAGAGTACACTAAAATTTGACTCAGAGCACCATCATAAACAAGCACTGTCTTATGATGCATCATTATGCATCATAAACATGCTGTGTTTACGTATTATGCTCTTATACAATGTTGCCCTTATAGCTGTTTACCAGTCCCTGCATTTCTTTTTCAGTGATTGTCTTTTACAGTTTTCCTGTTGTTTCTCTTGTTGTTAGCTGACCTTTTATATTGCAGGTAAGCCTCTCTGCCTCTAAATAGTATTCTACCTTCTGGTCTGTTGCTTCTAATCCATGAACTAGGAAAAGCAAATCAATGAGCTCAAAAGTTCTAAAATAAATAAGTCCTAAGTCATCTCTGAGTGAGGAACTAAAGGCTCTCTTAGGAATAAAATACTCAGAAACCCTCTTTATTTTTTTTCTAGGTTCTAGGATGTACTCTGGATTGTGCTGTCCAATATGGTAGTCACTAGCACCACATGTAGCTATTTAAATTTGATTGTAATTACATAAAACTACTGATTCAGGCCCTCAGTTGTACCAGTCATTTTCCAAGTGCTCAATAGCCACACATGGCTAGTAACTACTGTTAAGAGACAACAGAGATACAGAAGATTTCTATCACAGAAAATTTTACTGAACAGTGCTCTTTTAGACAACTGAAGATGCTACACAAAATGTTATTAATAGCACCTATTTTCCAAAGCAGCAAATAGGCTGAAGGAAAAAAACAGAGTAAGACCAAATTCCTAACCACTACTTTTTTCCTAGCTACTTTTAAAAGTTATAAATTTTTACTAGCAGCTTCCATTAAAATGCAACCAACATACAGATTCATCAAGGCAAATAAATGGAGGACAAGACATAAAAGGTGCATTTAAAGGAACTGCTAAAAACAAATCTACACTGTACCTAGTTCTTCAATGATATCCCCCCAAAATTCTCTGAAAATAATGAAACCTCCTCAGATGGACATACAATCCATAATTCTTTTCAGGAGAAGGCAAAGCACCTGGCCAAGACAACACCAGCTCAAAATATTACTACTTTCGAGTAGGTAGGGCATTTGTATTTATTTGTTATCTGAGTTCCCAAAAAGGATATGAAGCAGTTTCAGAAATACTGTACATACAATAGAAGAGACTAAAAACTAAGCAGATAAGGTCATTCGACTGAAGAGAAAATACAGGTAGGAAAGTAAGTTAAAAGTCATGGTCAGTCACAAGATTTAATTATGTGATAAAAATGTACCAGCTGCTCAGGAAAAACTATGATGACATCTAAGATAAACATCTCATATTGGTCCTCATATAGGATACATTATGATATCAAGGACAATTCCTTCAATAACTACCTTAGGATATATAAAGTTGAGTTGCATTTAACTGTTTCTTACAGTAATGTAGTCTTGTAACACAGTGTAGCAAAAGCAATGTGATTCAAATACTCGGCTTTCTGACGTTCTGGCTTGATCTAAAATAAAATTTAATGTGTCTATTTCCAAAGTATATAGTAAATGAAAAATATCTTGTATAGCCTTTGTATGTTTGCTGCAAGTAAAGGGCAAAGACCCAGGTATATGAAGTTCACATGTATGAGATCTAGGCCAGACAACTCAGTGTTGCCCCTGAGAGAGAGATCCTAATGCTCCCTAAAGTTTCCCATTATTTAGGGCAAACAAAGGCCATCTTCGTTTTGCAGGCGCTTCGAACCTTCCAACACTCACTTCTCTTCAAGCCTATCCAGAGATTTCCAGATATTTTTCTTTCTCATCCCAGGTCCCTCACCAAGTCCTCCAGAACAGTGGTCCCCAACCCTTTTAGCACGAGGGATCAGTTTCATGGAAGACAGTATTTCCACTGACGGAAGAGGTCGGGGGATTGGGACAGGCAGTGATGTGCAGTCCAGTTCCTAACCAGGCCTCGGCCCAGGATATGGGGACCACAGCTCTAGAAAACAGCCATGAACACAACACTTTCCTCTAATGAACAACCCTTACTCTCCCTACCACACTCTATGTTAATAGTCACATAATCTCCTCCATAAAAGCCAGCAATAAAATCTAACTGCTAATTAATTAATTAAAAAATAAACTTTCTTACGAAAACAACAAAGTATAGGCATTTTACCCTCTAACGGTCCCCATGTTTTCCCCATCCCTCCTAAGTTTTTTCTTTATTCCCCGTTTTTTCACTGATGAATTGACATTGCTATTCTCAACATCAGTATATATCTGTTAAAGGAGCTTTAAATTGCTACCTACTTTTGAATCTAATTTTTGTTTTACGTATGCACCATTTGCTGCCGTCAGGACATCATTTATCAGAATAAAAACATATCCTTCCAGATCAAACGCCAAGTCAGAGCTGCAAAACATATGCAATACTTTTTAATAACAACTTACATTTAAAGAACACGCATTTAATCTTAAAAAGGTCTTTACTACAATATTTACAAGAACATATTCTTATTTAGGTAAGTGAACATTAGGCATTTTATCAGCTACTAGCCATTTTTGATTCCTGGTCACGATCTGCAATTTCATATTCAGTAAGAGGTTCTTCAGAAATGAGAAGCACTAACACTTAAACACATCATTAGTAATAATCAATTGTGTCAGTTAACAGCACACTGCTCTGAATTCTAAGTCAGATAACAAGCAACCAAATTTACCATTATTGTACATCTCTGAAGGAGGCAGAAGGCATCAGAGTTCAATTTCACAGGAAAGGAGACCAAAAGGATGAAGCTGTCAACATATCATTTTCCAAAGGTTCACATGAAAGGTAGGACTACCCTGCACAGGTAGTTGAGCCCCGTGGAATTTCTTAAGTGTGGATCATGGTTAGTTCTGAGATCAAGCTAGAATAGCGTCTAACCACATAGTAATAGTAGGAACTCAAATACTTAAATAATTGCTCAATGACCCTATGAGGTATAACTATGGGGATTAGGGAAACTGAAAATTTCTGGTACTTAATAGAGTACCAGGCACAAGATAAGAACTTAATAAAATTAATAAATGAAAATCTGAAAAAAGCATGCCTTCAGCATACTTCAGCACCCTAGGTAAAATATGGCCCCATACTCTATGATTTCGCAAAGATACTACATACCTGTAACTAAACTACTAAATGGAACCAAGACTTCTGAGGAGGTCTCTGCCTCTCCAATTTTAGGCAGGACTAGCTTAAGGCACACTCCCTACCCTAAGTGTCTAACAACCCTTTGATTAACTTCAGATTCCGTCCCTACCAATCTCTTTCCCAAGTCAAAGGTTCTAATAAGGCAAGACTGGTCCAGATAGCAATCCTTGTCAGAAGCTTCTTGCAGATCAGAGTAAGCCTTGAGAAACCCCTGTTGTATGGTACTATTTTGGATCCCATTAGCGTCAAAGAAATTCTTCAAAGACTAGCAAGGCACCTCTAAAAAGGTTGGAGGCTAGTATAGAATTTTTCTCCAAGGAGGCAATATGACCTAGACAGAAAAGTAGTCAGCTATATAACCAATTTCTAGTAACCAATTATACTACCCTCTTTTCTTTCTTTTTTAGATAAAATGTCACTTAGAGATTGAGGGTAAAATAGAATTAGACTTATAATACTTCCCTCCCCTCTACCACAGGGATATGAGGAAGGCAAATGAGCCAATCTAAGAAGCACACTGGAACTCCCCAATGGAAAATGTATGTCAGACACAATTTGTGGCATTAGCAAATCCATATATGCACGCCCTAGACTGAGTAAAATGTTATAGAAGGCTTCTAACAATCATTTTAATTTTCTGAATCTCTGGGTGTACATTTTCCCCAAATATTTTAAAACTAAAACTTAAGTGGAAAAAGCTTTAATAATCTAATAGAATATCTAAGTGATGACATTTGTGATACATCTTATGTGAGGCCAATTACAGCAATGCTATTATTCATTATTCCAAAGGCAAATGATTCATGGTCATTTTCCTCACCTCACAGAAGACATTCTTTTCTTAAGCAGCACGCAAAATAAAAGAATGCCATATGGTTTAAAAAAGTCACATAGGCTCTGAAGTCAGGCACAGATTCAAATTCCAGCTTTGCCATTTACTAGCTGTGTGACTTTGAGCAAGTTTCTGAACTTAAGTTTTAGTTTCCTCAACTATAAAATAGGAAAATTATACCCATACCTCTCAGAATTGTTGTGAAGAATACATAATAATATGCATAAAATGCCAAACATATCGTGTGGCACATGGTATGTGTTCAGTAAGGAGAAGACAGTAACGAATCCTAAATTATATGAATTTAACTTTGAAGAATTCCAAGAATCGTAATTTTGCCAGACTTGATCTTAATACAGCCCAAAAAAATTCAACCTTTTGAAGAGTCTTTTGGCTGTTTTTCAAAGATATGATTCTTTTTAGGCCATAAAGAATTGTTATTGACAACTGATTGTTTATTATCAGTAATTATTGACAATTTCTAATGTGCTATACAAAGGTCTACATCTTACCTGGCAGCTACAAAGGCTCCAATAATCATTGCAAATACAGTCATTTTAATACCCCAAGAAAAAGTCTTCCTACAAAATAAAATAATTTAAAAATATACACGTGACTTTAGT
This sequence comes from Indri indri, assembly GCA_004363605.1. NCBI lineage: Eukaryota > Metazoa > Chordata > Mammalia > Primates > Indriidae > Indri > Indri indri. The sequence goes on from RJWJ010038335.1 coordinate 4,940, forward strand.
TATTCATAGACTCATTTCATAACACAGGCAAAAAAATGTGACTTTTTCCCTCAAAAAAACCTATAAACAATCATATTTTAAACGTTTCTGAGAAACTGGATATTTAAAAGAACCCTTTTGATGAAGCCAAAACTCATTTTGTTATATAAATAATTATACTCAGTTTTTTCTTATTATCCTTTGTTATTAACAGTGAGTTTGAATTTCTGTAAATCAGAGTTTCTTTAAATAGAGAAAGGTCACATACAAAAGGAGCTAAGACATGAACACTATTTAAAACTTTGAATACCTATGATTCTGACCCAGCCTCTCCAATTGGCAGCAGTAGGCACAGAAATTCTATAAAGTAAATCTCATGTTCAGACAGGTTTCCAACTTCAACTCACAACCTTCCCAACTATCGCTCCCGCAAACTATCAGTTCCGATAGCCAAGGGAGAAGGGTGCTTAAAGTTCTCAAAAGTTGAAGTAGAAACAAGACAATTTTAATATTTCACATATGCTGAGCACTTCTTCAATGTGATTAAAGTTGTTTAAAGAACAGATAAATCAGAAATTTAGCTCACTTGAGTAAAACTCCTTCAGCAAACATTGTAAACAGGATGGAGAACCTTCTCAGAACTGTAAACATTGGCAAGCTGCAAAAAAAACATATATATATATAATTAGGTAAGATAAAATTTAACTATTTTTTTTAAACCAAGATTTTCCATATTGGTAGTTTAAAATTACATTCATCTATTCCTTCCATTATGGAAATTCCATGCTAATTAATCTGTGATTAAACTCTTAACTTCTCTCTAGGAATAATTCTTATTTGAAAGCCTAAAAGTTACTTTTAAAATACTACTAGAAGTGAGAAACATTAAATTAAATATTAAACTTTTTAATTTTACTCTACTAATTATGAAAATACCCTAAAATGTAAACATGTCAATCTTTAATAGAAAAAGGCTTCTTTTTCATTTCTTCACTGGTCTGACCTCCCTTCTGACCCCCTAGACCACCCAAAAAACATCTGTGAAAATCTTACCCCATGAAATTCCTTGATTGTCCTTTTGTGGATGTAATTTTGTCTTCCTCTACATTCTCAGAGCATTTTGCTTACACTAACCAAACATACAGCCACTTGCAATATAGTTATTTCTGAATATATCTTATCTCACTCCAAAGTGCCTTATACTTAGCTGGCAATCAAAGACAGGGTGTGAATGAATGGATGGATGACAATGGATTAAAAAAAAGCAAACCCTATAAAAAAAAAAGCAGCACTTTACAGCAACAGGCCTGCAATTCTTTCCAGGTGGGTCATGAGATGGAAAAGGATGCCCCACCCATGACAAATTTGACTTGGAACTTTCCCCAGAGAGATCATATTGGTCATTCTGTCAGGTTTCTTGGGTTTGAAAAAAGGAAAAAATGAAAACTACTTTGTCTCTGAAACTCAGAGATCTCTCCATTCTGTTTTACAATCATCCAATATGCCAGTGCTTTAGCTCATGTGCAAGTGGGGAGGCCATGGGTTTCTCTTAAATAGCTTCCCTGTGTGTGTGTGTGGTTTTTTTTAAAGACAAGGTCTGCTCTGTCACCCAGGCTTGGAGTGCAGTGGTGTGATCATACCTCACTGTAACTTCAAACTCCTGGGCTTGGGCAATCCTCCCACCTCAGCCTCCCATGTAACTAGAACTATAAGCACATGCCACCACATCCAGCTAATTTTCAGAAAAAAATTTTTGTAGAGACAGGGTATCACTATGTTGCTCAGTCTGATATCAAACTCATGGCCTCAAGTGATCCTCCCACCTGGGCCTCCCAAAGTGCTAGGATTACAGGTGTGAGGCACCATGCCCAGCCCGTATGTCATTTTAACATTATACACCCAATACGTATTATACTCCTTAAGTGGAGAAGCCAGGAATTGGAAGGTTAGAGGGTAATAAGACAGTGTGGACATGGAGTAGAGACCTACTGCTTCTTTCTAAAAGTGAATATACTACCTGTATGGTTATACTGCCATGGGTAAGATTATTATTAATATTTATATCAGGGTTCTATCTGATGTTACTTTAACTACTTATTATTAAAAGAAAAACTGCCCAAGTTCTCCTGCCTATCCCCTGATTTTGGTATGTGTAATTTGCCTAAAATATTTATGAACCATATTAAAGAACTGAAATCCCAGAAGCTTAACATGTATTCCTCATTATCGCAGGTCTGGAAAAATAATGAAAATCTCCTATCACAGCATTTTATAAGACTTTTAACATCAAAATGAGGGAGAAAAAGACAAAACACACAAAAAACTCCTTTTTCTCTTCAAAGGAAAAGAGCTTAAACTAAAACCCTTTGGTGCAACCTTCATTATTTAGTAATAGAAACTTTGTGGTCCTTTCATTTTTTCCACAATCAATAAAAAAGTGTAAATATTTGACATTCGAGTACAATTTTAAGAATACATTATATTAACCTCACTAGTAAAATAAAGTTATCCATACTTCAGTTTCTTTGTGCTGAACAGTCCCGTGATTTGGTTCCCAAAATATAGTAGAGGTAGTGGAAACGTCTAGAAAATTTAAAAAGGGATAACAATAATAAAGACAGCTAAAACAAGGTCCTTTCAAACAGTAACAGTTTTGTTTATATGATCAAATTCTTTCCACTTAAAACATAAGATTAGTTCTCTTACACAATTTGACCCCCATGAAACACCCAAACACCACTAATCTTGGATAAACAGCATTACTATGTCAGAAAGAGAGAAAGTGGGAAAGGAGAGAAAGGAGAGAAAGACAGGGAAAGAAAAGAAACAGAAATATGAATATGAACAATGCAGGACAGAAACATCATTTGCTTTAAGATATGAAACGTATTAGCCCAAGGCTCTAACGTCAGCAGAAAAAGGAAAGGCATTTCATCTTCATGTAGAATCAAGCAAAGGCAGAAAGAATATGAAATGAACCCCAGAATAAAAAACGCAGGATACACTGGCTAGATTTGATGGATACATAAACTGCAAAACTGTTATACTCCCAGTAAGTGTGTATTAATTAAAATAGAAGATTCTTAGGTTGTTTCTTTCCCTTAATTTTAAAGAGATTGTAGGGCTTCTTTAGCACGTTACTACATTTATTCTTTACCTTCATTATACCCACTCTGGATTGGGTACTGCAATTTTTAAATATGCAAGGCACTAATAAAATATACAGTGACTTCATTTCATAAAATAAAGTATTACTTTTTTTTCTTTTACCTTTCGAGGTACATTTCTGTCAAAGTCAGGAAACTTGACCACTCTGAGTGCCTTTCCCACCCAGAGAACTGCCACTGTGGCCACCATCTGTAAACAGAGAACACAGATTCACTGTTCTATGTACAAAGACACACACAGAAGTTCTAACAACATAAACCACGTAATGCTGAGGATTCCAACTAACCTGGCCAAGTCCAACACATAGTGAGGAGGGAAATCTACAAAAAGGGCAAAGAAAAAAAAAAAGGTCAGAAAAACCTAAACGTAGTTCCGTTGAATTCAACTTGTACCTCGGCAATCTTTTAAAACGTATTTTGATACAAGCCACACCAACATCTGCCCCTTATCCAAGTGAAAATCTTGTGAGAAAAATCCCTGCCGGTTGTCAGGCCACACTGCTGATTCTGTAGCCTCTGGCGGCCACTTGCCTCATCCTGTCCCATGCTACAATTTCAATCGGCTGCCTGCAACGGATTTTGCAAGGAAGTTAAGGTAGATCTCTACAACGGTTTCACACCTTTAAAAACAACAACTTCTGCCTCAGAGTCCCAGCGACAGCAAGGGAATAATCGTCAATCGGTGTGAGGATATGCACGTCCCCAGAGGCTGTCAGCGGGTGCAGGGGACACTGAAGCCCCGGACCCCGGTCCAGGCTGCGGAGGACAGAGGGCATCTCTCGCTCTCCTCCCTGCTTGGCATGCACAGGGGCTCAAAAGTCACCAAGCAACTTTGCTCCATCGCTCCAAACGCTCTAAAACGCAGGGTTTTCAGGGCGCCGCCCCGAACGCGCCGGGCCGGACTGAGCGCCGCGCGGGGAGCGGACCCCAGCCCCAGGCCAGGGCGCCAAGCCTGCTCCGCCGCACGGGCCGCGCGCGTCAGCCTCCCGCCCTCCCCAGTGCCCGCCCAACTTTGTTCAGTTTCAACTTCGCCAGCCAAAGTCCAGGGAGCCGCTGCAGCCCGCTCCTCCTCCGCGGCCTCGGCCGCCGCCGCCCCGGCCCTACCTGTAATTGGTGAGCACGCTCTTGTTCACCACCACGATCAGGAAGGAGCTCACGCCGTAAAAGCCGGCAGCCAGCAGCTTCAGGAACACGGTCAGCGTTTCGGCCGACGCCATCCCCAGCTCCTCCTCATCTCTGTGTGTGGAGGATTTCGCGGGGGCTTCTCCTTTAACCCGAGCATGCTGACGTCTATGAACTTCCGCCATGGCTGCGGCAGCGGCGCGGGCCTGTGAGCGGAGCGGCGGGCGGGCCTGGCTGCGGGGCCGAGCGGCGCGGGGGCCTGCAGTCACTGCAGCGGCTCCCAGAGGACTCGCGGGATCGGGGTCTGCGGACTGGGCCAGCTGCTCGCTCGCGGCCTCGGCTCGCCGCAGAGCCGCCGCCCGTCCCCGCCCAGGGGCAGGGACGCCGGGGTTCACACCCTTGGAGACTTTGCTCGGGCATTGTGCAACTCTGGGTCAGAGGGCAGGGACCGCGCCGGGCTTGGCCTGGGCAGGGGTTGGTGAGGGCCTGGAGAAGGGGCAGCAGCGACCCTGAGCCCGGGGCCGCGAGGGAGAAGCGGGGGTAACCATTCAGGCGCACCGGAGCGTCGGGCGGCAAACTACAGACGCCGAGCGACGCGGTGGGCTTGCGCCTGCGCACGAGCACGCGCTGGGTCTCTCCGAGGAGTTCGCACCTGGAGCGGGGAGACTAGTGGAGTGGATGGGGGCTGGACGGCCGTATTTTCCAGATAACTGCCGCCAGCAAAAGTGCAGACTTTCCTCCCCTCTATAACAGGTGGCTGGCCGAGTAGTTATGGGATGTTGCATCTAGACTCATTTTGAATGCTCTTTTGGTCTCTCTTGCAGAAGGTCAAAGCCCTTCAAAAGTACTAAATGTGGATCAACAGTAAACACTCAACAAACATTTCATTCTACATGCTTCGGGCTTGTTACACTTTCTGAAACAATACTTTCTTTGCAGATCATGGAGGAAGTTTTTAAGAAAAATGTTGACATATCCAAAAAAGTAGCAAGATAATTAAGCACTTTGAAGTTTGGTGAAGTGCAAGGTGTTTGGAGCCTAAAAGACTTGACGTCCAATTCTAGGATTACTAGAAATGCACTAACTCCCTAACCCCCTAACCCCCTCACCACCAGCATACCACAAGCTGTGTGCTCTTGGGGCCAATTAGATGACCTCTCTCCGAATCTGCATATCCCCATCTCTAAGGATGTAAAGCTAGCATAGAGCTAGTTTTCAGTAGATGGTAGCCATTACTATATAACAGAAGCAAATCATTATCAGTTTAAGCAAAGAAATTACATACCTAATTTTAATAGATTAGGAAAGAAGAACATTGAATTATTTCTCTAAATGCTTGGTCTACATCATTTTTTATTTCTTATTTTTAAATTGTAAAAATATACATAACAAAGTTAATCATTTTAGCACCCCCCCCCCGCTTTTATTTTGAGACAGGGTCCTGCCCTCGCTCAGGCTAGAGTACAGTGGCACAATCATAACTGACTGCAACCTCAAACTCCTGGGCTCAAGTGATCCTCCCAGCTCAGCCTACTGAGTGGCTGGGACTACAGGTGCACAGCGCACACCACCATGCCTTGCTAATTTTTAATTTTTTGTAGAGACAGGTCTTGCTCTGTTGCCCAGCACAGTTTAGATGTTTCTGTTGAACGAATGAATAAATGGTGAAACTAATAACAAGGAAAATGACCAAATTTCTTCCTTGACTGCTGGGAGCAGAAGAAAAATAATAAGAAACATCCCCGTGGAAAAAATATTATAAAAGTAACAATGCCCCTCATAACAAAAACAAATATATATATATACATACATACATACACATATTTTTATTCATTTTTAAACATATCCAGAATAGAATCAGGAAAGAACGTTGATCTTCAAGCCAGATGATGCCTCTGACACTAACTTTGTGACCGTGGGCAAATTACTGGCATTACTGTGCTTCAGTTTCCCCCTCTGTAAAATGGGGTTAACAATAGTACCCACCTCACAGGGTTGTGGTGAGAATTAAATTATAAATTAAATTTATAATAAATATAAAGTGGTTAGACCATAGTAAATACTTTACAAGTGTTCATTATAATTACCGTTTTATTATTATTATACAACCTTTATCACTTCACTTAATATTCCTTGAAGGTCTTTCTGTGGCAGCACATAAACTCTACCTCATTCTTTTCTAAGGCTGAAGAGTACTCCATTAGTTAGATGCATCATAATTCATGTAACCTTTCTTATGGACATTTAGGTTATTATCAGTTTTTCAGTTTATGAAAACAATCTTTGTCCATTCAACTTTGTACAGGTATAAGTTTCTAGAAGTGGAATTGTTTAGTTAAAAGCTACTTTTTTAAAAAATTAGTAGAATTAGCAAATTGATCTCCAAAGAGGTGGTACCAATTGTATATTCCCACTAACACTGTAGGAAAATGAAACCCTCTTTTATAAAGTCAGGAGGCAGCAGCGAGGAACACTGAAAGAGATCAAGTTCTACCCTGTGGAGGTATGAAGTGCCAGACACAAGTTGATGCAATAAATTGATTGCAATTACACAAAATGAAAATAAATCTAAGAGTACTGATCCAAGCAACTACTGTTGTTTTTCTCAGCATGATTACGTTATTTATTAACAAATATTGAAGACCTACCACAGGCCACAAACTGTGTTGGATTTTCTCAACACCAGTAATGGTTTGGATGCTATGGACCTTTAGTAAAATGCTATGGAGTTAAGTGGGGCGCGGTGGCTCACGCCTGTTATCCTGGCACTCTGGGAGGCTGAGGCAGGAGGATCCCTTGAGCTCAGGAGTTCGAGACCAGCCTGAGCAAGAGCGAGACCCCATCTCTACTAAAAATAGAAAGAAATTAGCCAGACAACTAAAAATATACAGAAAAAATTAGCTGGGCATGATGACACGCGCCTGTAGTCCCAGCTACTCAGAAGGCTGAGGCAGGAGGATTGCTGGAGCCCAGGAGTTGAGGCTGCAGTGAACTATGATCATGCCACTGAATTCCAGCCTGGGCAACAGAACAAGGCAAAAATTTGCTGTAACTTGGAGGCAAGACTGTGATTCTATACTGCTAGCCCTGACATGTAAGAAGCAAACTGCTTTTAGTCAGTCCTTATAAACTAATACAGAGAAAAAAGCATTTGCCATGTCAATGGCTGCATACTAGGTGTCAGGAGCTGTCATGTTGATTTCCCCCGTAAAAATATTGTATGTGGAACTTCAACTACAGTTGGTGTCACCTCCTGATTAAGTTTATAATCACACTTAGTTGGTGCCAAGATCTGCCTTCTGCATTGGACAAACAGGCAACTAAAATGGGGATTGATAGGATTCATGCATCTTGTATGAATTATGACACTAATCTCTGCAAATTCGTAAACATGTGGTATTTATGTTTGTTTATTGTCCTAATAGGAAAGAGAAATTCCAGAGGCTTCCTCTTTCTACCATCATGGTCCATATTCCATGGGTCAGAGAACCAATGTGAGGATTTCATCAGTTGCCAAGTATATCTATTATGCCTAAACACGTCTCTTCCAATTATACACTCAAGAACCGGAGAAAATAACTACACAGTGGGTCTACAGCCCTACCGGGCACGTTGCGTTTCAAATTTGGGCTATGACTCCAGTTATTATCTTACCCACTGCTATAGTCTGTATGTTTGTGTTCCCCCACCCCAATTCATATGTTGAAATTGTCAACATAAAAAATACGGAGAGATGGGTCTCTAAGTAAAAAGGCTTTATTTGGAAATAATATACAAGACATAAGATTGCAATCTAGGACACACATACAGACCAGGGTGGCCTCCAGTATGTATGGAGAACCAAGGCAAAGGTTAGGGTTTTATTGGGGAAAGACGAAGTTTAACTGAATTGTTATAAAAGAAAGTCCATTGGTGCTGGCAGTGTCTTACAAGAGCTGGCAAGTTCTGATTGTCAAAGTGTCAGTAATTGCTAGGTAGTTGTAATCTTGGAATTATGGTTAGGCCTTTGCAGTTTAGAATTGGGTTTATAAAATAGTGTGTCAGGCAAGTGTTCTTGTATGAGTGACTAGCTGTCGTTGTTTGAGTCATGTAGTAAGCTGCTGTTTGGAAAAATTTCATTATAGTTCCTATTATCAGGCAAATTGTGTGTGAGAACCCTCCCTTCATGGCCTTCCCTGGCTCCATTTTGCCAAAGTTTGACACAACTGACTTCATTTTGAATCTGATAACTTTCATAAAATGTGAACCCGAAACATGATAATTTTAGGAGGTAAGGCCTTTGGGAAGTGTCTTCCATGTGGGTGGAGACCCCATGAATGGGATTGGTATCCTTATAAAAGAGACCTAAGAGGGACCCCTAACCCCTTCTACCATGTGAGGACACAGCTAGAAGGCACCATCTATGAACCAGAAAGCAGGCCCTTACCAGACACCAAATCTGCCTGCGCCTTTATCTCTTGCATTTGCCAGTCTCCGGAACTGTGATAAATAAATTTCTGTTGTTTGTAACCTATCTAGTTAATGGTATTTTTTTATAGCATCTCGAATATACTAAGACAACTACATAAGCCTCCGGTTTCACTGGTAGACTGTAGTGCTATGGGTGCCCACCAATTAGTATCAATTAGCCAGTGTTGATAATCCCCCAAAGGTCTGGGTATTTCCTTTTCCCCAGTACACAGTTATCCTAATAAATGGCTCCAATTCCCATTAGGGAAGACTTGAAGGAAGATATACAGTGTACACTTGTGGCTATGATACAGGGGCCTTCCTCAAAGAGACCTGACCTCCCCTTCAATCCAAGGAGTTCTGATTCTATAAATTGGTTTAGGTCTGGAAACTGAGTGAAAGATCATCACTTTACATTTCAGAGACTCAAGTCAGGTTTTTTGCTATCAGGCCTGATTTTTCCTGTTATATAGACTAAGAACCATTTTAGTGGACTGCCTATCTATTCCATTCTTAGGGACATTATAATCAACTAGTTACTGCAAAAGATTCCTATGGGTCAAAATATTCTGATTACTACTGTGTTAGTGCTTTCCTCTGATGGCAAATATACCCCACCTTGTCTTTGGTGGTTAAGTACTGCTACTTGCCTCTGATGCTCCAAAACTTTCATCATCTCTATTAAATTGAGGAGGCCATCTTGATAGTGCAATTTCCCACCATACCTAACTTACAGAGGACAGCCGCAACAGAACTTCTCAAGGATCTATGAACGTGGTCTATACTCAAATGTGTTTCTCAACATGTTGGTGATAGGATTGTCCTCTGGATTCTCTCAAGGATGTAGTTGAAGAATAGATGTGTAGATTACTCATGATAAATATACTTCAACTATACTATCTCCCTAAGCCTTGGAATTTCTTCCTCCACACTATAATGGGGAAAGTTCTGAATCTCAACCTCATTAAACAGATGTGTCTCCATTGCAAGTTTTAGGGTCCCTTTTCTTCCCATTTTTCTAACTTCTACACGAGAAACCTGGCAAGGTTGTAAATTCAACTGATGTAAATTCTGTAAACTGGCCAATTAAATCTTTCTTTATTTTGAGCAATATTGGCCATGTGGCTACAAGAAACGAGAGATTCTTTTAGAGGTGCCATAGAATCTCTCCGGTTCTCTGATGAAACTTTATAGAGAGTGTAAGCACCTGAACTTGTTATTTTCTTTCTGTGTTTTATTGAACTCCAGAATCTTTCCCACACCGCAGCCCACATAGTCATTATAAATGCTAACAGTTAAATGCAGGCAAATGCTCCCAAGGCACTTGGTTTAGTAGGAACTTCATCACAATCAATTATAGGTGATAATTTAATGAATCATGATACTTTTGCATG
>RJWJ010038336.1:0-15046 GCA_004363605.1 Indri indri
AAATGAGATTGCATAGAAGAAGAGAGAATATGAGGGAAAGAAATATTGAAAATACTGGACAGGCAGTGTTACACCTATTGGTAGATTTTTATTGTCAATATTTGTCTGTGGGGATTAATTCCAATGTGGCCTGTAATTACACCTTTAAAAAACAGCTTTGGGCTATGAAGAAATTTAAGCAACTTCATGATATCTTACATGTCCATAAAATCTTTAGAACATATATGTATGAATAGACACACTCATGTACACACAAGGACTGACATTAGAAATGCTAGTAATAAGCCCTTTATGTTAAAAAAAACTAAAATAAATAGCTAAAGGTGTGATTATTCTAGGCATTTAAAGAATAAGAAGATATTTGCAATGTAAATGTATACATATATATTTTTAAATTATAACTCCATGTTCTCCTCAATTTGAACATGCTTTAAAGTTATAGAGCTCAGGCTACCTGGCTGGGACCACTTCCTATTAAATTTACTGCAATATTACAGGATCCTTGGTGTTTCTGATGAAGTTTGATGTACATTATTGTATTCCTTAATATGTGCTGATTATTGCTTACCAAATATCTATTAACAACCTCTGCCTTATTAACAAAATCCCTATTTTATGTGTAATGGCAAATTTCCCAGATAGACCATTACATTCCATAGCGTCATCTAGGCTAGAATTGCTGTGAATGGCATGTATAACTTGCTTGGTGATACTTCTCGTAAAATTAGATATAAGTGGGCTCACTGTGCATGTTGTTTGCCCTTTAATCTTCCTTTATTTTTGCTTGAAACCTGAGTCGAATGCTGGCAGAAGAACAGCTGTCCTGTGAAGCCAAGGCCACTAGCTTCACAAAGAACACAGAAGGACATTGGGTCTCTAATATCATCCCAAAGTGCTAAAATTGTTCCAGGCTTCTTTCCTACGTATTTCTTGTTAGATGAGAAATAATTTTATTTATAAGCCCTAATATTTTTAACCCCTTTCTTGTGGTTTTTCATTTTCACACACAAACACAATTTCTATCTCATACGTCCTCTTATTTCACTTTATTTTTAATTGAAAAAGTTAAGAAAGTTTCATTTCTGTCAATTACAATTTTTATCTCTCCTTTGATGTTTACCTAGATATAAGAAGTACTTACCATTAGTTACATAATCTTCTCTAGAATGTTCTAGAATTATGAAAAGTAAAGTTTCTATTCAAACTCTGCCCAAAATAAAAAATTTCAACCCAAAGCTTATTCAAATACTTATTCATGCATGACAATGTGTCATTTCCTACGAAAAATATATCACTTACACACCCAATAAGTTACAATAAGCTCATTTAACATTATTTTCATTAATATTAAAAATGTCTTAAAATAGTAAAATATATATGTTTAGTAATATTGCCAAATCTCAAAGACACCAGCTGGAGATTTTAAGTGTTTTGTATAGTACCTAAGAGTTGGCATGCGCTCAAAGCAATTTACTTTCCTATAGCACACATTTTTATCACTCATAAAGATTAATGCCAAACCATGATTAAAATGAAGTATACAGCCCTAGAAACTCACAGAAGTTGACACACAACTCAGAGACAAGTCAATACTAATTAAGAGATTTAGAAGCGTCATATAATGCCATTGCCAAAAGAGACCTAGTTAACACAGATCAGATATAGAGGAAATTGCTGTTATGATTGCATTTTACAGACTACAGTCAAAAAGCTGAAGTCAATAGTGTGATAATTCATGTATATGTATGTGTACTTTTTACCTAAATGAATAGATCTTGAAAATTATTCTAGAGCTTGACAATCTCAGACAACCTAGTTTGCGGGGCAGAGGGCAGAAAGGGAAGCAAAGAAGGAAGGAAGAAAGAAGAGAAAAAGAAAAAATACTTTAACACATTTTCCTTATTTTCAGCAATATGTATTTCCATAAAAAACATTAAAATATGATTTTAGGCAATACAATTTATATTCTACCTTTGCTTTATATTTTAACTTACAATTTATAATCTCCAGAAGCAAATAATCTGTAATGTGCATAAACATAGATGTGACCCTTGCCTGCCTTCAAAATTCTTTGATCTATGCAAATGAATAAATTGTGTACATTGGCTTTCATTTGTAACTCTCAGAATTATAGAACTGGAAATACTTCTCTAGAAGAGAAACTTAATATTTGCACCAAATGGAAAATTAGAAAGGTGTTTCTATGTTACCCTGGTGCTGGGATTCAATCTGGCTGAGTTTCCTTATTTTAGAAACTTCTATTTGTTCCTACAACTATAAAAAAAAAAAATTATAGCATATAGTGCAATGATTGGCACATAGTGAACACCCCAACCAAAATACATTTTTTTTTTTAATTTAAAAGTGTACAAACGACTACAAATGAAATGGATAGGACACGGAATCAAACATTGCATCTTATGGAATATAAATACAATAGATAAATTAGTATACAAACATTGGCCAAGAGGATTGTGCGGGTCACAGAATGCATGCTTGATGGAAATTGTTTACACAGACTGCTTTTTCTTGAATGCGTACTGGCCGCATACTATTTAAATAGTACTTTAGATACTAGAAACTCCTACAAGTTAGGCTGTGGTATAATATGAAATATGTTTTTTATCTCTGGTTGTTGACACAGTGCTCCTAAAACCATTAGAATTTCCTAAGTGAAAGGAGTGTCTTTGATTATTCTTGACTAACGCCTTTCAATCACAGGTAAGTGTATGCTAATGAGGTAACTTAGGGTAGGGCCCCAATGTAGCCTCAGGATGGAACTGCTCAACAGAAAAACCAAGTAGTTAAAGGCTTGGGTCTTTCAGCCCCACCCACTGACTTTTAGCAAAAGGGTGGTGTGCTAAAAATTAAAACTCTGTAATAACTCTTGAACAATGATATTTGATAAGCTTCCAGATTGGTAGAACTCATCCAGGTGCTGGAAGGGTGGTGCATCCAAACTCCACAGAAACAGAAGCTCCTGTGCTCGGGACCTTTCCAGACTTCACCCGATATACTTCTTCAACTGCCTGTTCATCTGTATCTTTCATAATATCCTTCATACTAAACAGGTAAATGTAAGCAAAGTGTTTCCCTGAGTTCTGTGAATGATTCTAGCAAATTATAAAACCTGGGAAGGCAGTCATGGGAATTCTGATTTAGAGCCAGTTGGTCAGAACTACAAGAGGATGGGATTTGCAATTGTTATCTGAAATGGGGACAATCTTGTAGGACTGAATCCTTAACTTCTGGGATCTGGTATTAACTGTAGGCAGATAGTCTCAGAATTGAAGTGAATCGTAGGACACCACGCTGGTGGTATCAGAGAATTTATGGGTGTGGGGGAAAAAAAAGCCTTGCACATCTGGGTCAGAAGTGTTCTGTGTTGAATGTGAGTGTAGAGAAAAAAAGTTTGATTTTTTCTTTATGTAGGAATATAAAGTTCCCTTTCAGATATGCACATATAATCTCAAAGAGAACCATATTGATAATAAATATGAAAAACAATAAAAATATGCTTTGTGCTTAATCCAGAATTGGAAAGGAAAAGATCAAAGATAATAATGTAAAATTGGAATGTCGACAAATTTTGTTTTCAAAAATCAATACAGAAAACAATAGAACAAGGTCAGATATTTTGACAGAACACAGCTATAACCTACTAATTTTATCTATGCAAAAAGTTACATATAATATTATAATAATATGAACATTTTTCATATTACATATAATATTATAATAATATTAACATTTACTATGTGGCAGGCACTGTAACTGATAATTTGTATTTTTCTTTGTTAATCCTACAAGTAGCCCAATGAGATGTGTCATTTTCTTTCCATACTTTAACTGTGAAAATAAAGAAAGAAAAGATTATATCAATGGTTAAAAAGTTCTTAGTTTGCTCAAAGCTTCTTAGTTTGGAATTGATTGATCTGGTATTTGAATACTGCCCTAACTAAATATAAATCCACCTTTAACAATCACTGTGGTTTTGTTGGTAGAATGGCTTCATGAAGACTTCCAGTTATTCTCGTAATTGAAAATTAGATATCAGAAATAGATTTAAATATCTACTACCTCCAAAAAAGATGTAAATAAAAATGATGACTTTGTGAATAAAAATAATATGCTATTTGCCTGATTATGTTTTCATATAATTCATATGACAAATATAAATATTTATGGTTTTCACACAGCAAAATGAAAATCTGTAATTTCCTTGATTTCTTTCTTGAACACACAAAGTGATATGAGAAAATTGCTATACTCCCACTAACTACACAGTTCCCACACATATATTTTATTATCCTCACTTTATGCATAAGGAAAATAAAGGACAGAGAGCATTGGTATCTCTTCTCCACACAATTATTAACGGTAGTAGAGCTATCATTTGAATTCATGCACTTTGACTCCAGAGCTCCAACTGCAGACCAGAATAAGAAAAGAGAGAAAATAATAAAGCACAGACACAAAAACAATGTTAAAAGTATTCTTTCCAAAGAGCAAATCAATATTAGTAAACAAAATAATTATGAAACATCCAATTCTCTTATTAGAAATAAGATATTTGATATCAAAACATAGAAACGATGTGTTTATAAAAGTCGTTCCTACAGTTGATGGAGACGGATTTAATTTGAGGGTATGGCATGCTCTCAAGCTTGTTGCAGCTGAACATGTATAAATAAGAATGAACTAAAAGAGACAAAGCAGCAAAAAAATGAAAATAACAGAAGCCATTAGTTGAAATGCTTTTTATGATTTTGTGAACCACTGAGCTTCCTGGGCTCTCCCCTCATCACACATTCTATGCACATTGTTTTAGAGAAATAGTTACCTGATAGAACAATAGCATATGTCTGTTGTTTAGCATCTAATTTTGAGAGTACATAGGTAGACAGAAGCAATAATATCTAATTTGGAGATTGCATGAGTACTTAGCAGCCACTGGGTTTTCAATGTGTACTGACATGCAGCTCTCAAATTGTTCAAAAATTGCTGAAGTGGTAAGTATGAGAGAGTACACATAGTTGTGACTAAAGCACAGTTCTTCAATTTAAATGATGTGGCCACACATCTATGCTAACAGCTCTCTTTCAGGGGGGCAGGGAAGAGAGAGAGAAAGAAAGAAAAAGAGTAATTACTTAGAGATTACTTATCCCATGTCTTAGGAACCCACCTGTTCCCAATCAGGTCTCTGATTGGAACAGCAGAGCTTCCAAGGTTGAAATTTCAGTCCATTTTGGAGCTCTACTACTCTTTAAAATAAATTCTAGACCTGATCCTCCTTTTTGTGCTCCATCTACCATTGATGCTAGCCAGCCAGCGGGTGATCCGGTTTCCAAATCCTATTCTTCAAACTGCCTCCCAGACCACTTCTGGCACCAATAGTCTTGTGTTAGGGCCTCTGGGCCAGAGTCTCTAGCATGAAGATTTGCATCCAGGAAGTTGATTGCATAATCTCTTAACATCAAAAATGGTAGGCAGTGAAAGCAGTGGAACAATCTAGACAGAGGAATGAAGGCACTTGGGCCAGCAATGCAAATATGCAAATATGGGAAGAGCATGACCGGCAGAGGAGAGGGTGGGTGGCTGAGTCTTTGACTGCAACTCCCACCAGAGACTTCAATGCACCGACTTTGTACCAGGTCATCCTTGTGTAAGGAGGGCAGCTTTCCCTGTGAAGCCTCCCAGGTAAAGCCTTTGAAATTGCCTATGGTCAGGCCCCCCAAAAAATAACGCATAGATTTTTTTTTTTAACCTGGAGCCATACTGTTCACTTGATATTTGATATTGAGTTTGTACATTTCAATATTTTTCGATAATGTCAAATTAGCTTCCTTAAACCGTGGCTCAAATATTTATACTAAATTTTAAGTCATTCTATGACAGCAACTCTCTGGTGTCTAAGAGCGTCTCCTTTAATAAACTTGTGGTCTTGTATGACTATGACCATAATTTAATAAGCTGTTTCTCAACTTCCTAAATAAGCTGTTCTTTTACTGCTTTGAAATATGAATCAGGCACTCATTGCCATTCACTGAAATGCAACTCAATATTTAATTCCAAACACATCATATATTCCAGAGGGAATAATATCTATAGCTTGCACTCTAAAACCAGTTTCAATAATTTATTGAGTTTTCTATTTGCCAGCTACAGAAAGCAAAAATTGCTAACAAAAAAAATAATAATAGTTTAGAGAATTAAAGAAAGAGCTTAACCACAAGAACTTTATAAGTTTTGTGGTAATGTAGGTCCTTGAATTTCAGCAAGAAAAACTTCAATTTGTCTTCGAAACAGACTAAAGAAATGATTTACCACCTTTGTGCCCAGAATTGCAACAGAGATGATTAAATTGGCCTGGATTATATCATATGCATGTAGGAAGTGAAGGTCGGGGTCTGCACATTCAGGGAAGAAAATTTCCCAACCTGAAATTATGTTATGAAACATGTTGGAACAAATATATGTGGGCAAACAAAGAATGGTGGCTTGCACAATTCTGGAATTTGAATCACTAGCTATGATCTCCATTCTGAGTTAAAACATACAATTATGTTAGATATTGGATACGTATATTTGTTTGCTGCATAACATGAAGCAAAATGTATTACTCTAGTTTCCTATTACTGCCTTTCTCACCCATTCTCAGCATAGTCCTTCTGGAATCTCTAATGAATTTAATGTCATGTCACAAAGTCCAAACAAAAAATATATGAATGATTTATAAGCAATCTTCTGTTTTAATGCCAATATTTAATCAGTCTCTACAGTGTTGATTCTTCCTTAAATTATCCTCAGTATATATTTTTCCTCTACCCCCAGTACTTTGTTCATTATCTTATTCCTGGATAATTGTAATATCCCTACTGCAATGTTTATATTAATATTTTCTCCTGATGACATAATGATATTTGTAGAATGAAAAATTGAATATCTCATTCCCCAGTGATTGCTCTATAAAATACAAAAGGCTTTGCCCAACCACCCTTAATAATATACCAATTTTATAACAGTCCAGGCATACTTCTGTCTACATGATTATTACTAACCACCTCAAATTGCTTGTCAAACATCTCATTTAACCATGATGAATGTGAGAGTGCAGATTAAACTAACTCACAAAAGTATTCACTCACATGATTTTAAAATATTTTTCTGGCCTCTCTTTTTTGTGTATTTTTATTCAATTTGCTTCATTCTTTTTTAAAAGTTTTCTCTTTTTTTCATTCATTATTAAATAGATTTTTTTTTGGTTGAGAACATTCTATTTTATTGTTTTCATTTCTCTAATTGGGAATTAAATCATTATGAACTATTTTGCAGAATTTATTTGGTCCTATATGTTCACCCATAATTTCACTCAGACGCCCAAATATTATCCCCCCAAAAACAAAAGTTTTTTTTCTAGATAGATTTTTAGTACACATATTTATGTACATACATTTAGTTGTGTGTCTATGTGCGTGTGTGTGTGTGTGTGTGTGTCTGTATGGAATATAATGTATATACCGTTCTCATCTTAGACTTTTTTAGAATATAAAAAACACTAAGTCATTTCTTACATTTATTTCCTATACATCATACAAATTCTTCCTGGATTTCTCTTCTTACTGAAATACTTTTTATACAGGTATTTTGAAAACTTGGTTACTATGTTGTTAACTTTATAAAACAGAGTATGTCAGTCATTAACTGCATTTCACACTCTGATTTAAATGATGACTTAGTAATATTCAAATTCCATATCACAATAATTTCCCTAATACTTTAATAAGTACTTTAGTCTCAGCATGTCTCTCATACCTTCTAAAACTCCATCTTTTTTTTTTTTTTCATTTTCAGTATTAGTAAAGGAAAACGAATTTCACTCACATTAGAAATAAAAATAGCTTATATGTTCTATCATCAGAAACTCTCCTTGATTCTGCCTCCAGATATGAAGCAGTTTTTAACAAGGACAAATTGATCTCACTGCTCTCTCCTAGAATTCCATAAAATCACTGAATTTCAATGCCTCCAATTTTTCTCCACCAACCATATTTCCCAATAAATGACATTAGTAAATGCAATTCAATCCATAGTTTTGCCATCCTTAAAACTTTGCAATAGTGTTTCATTGATCACAGAATTATTCATGGCCATGACTCCTAAGGTATCACAGGATCTGAACTCAGTCTATGTCTGACTTCCTCACCTTTAATCGCTTTATCCTTGCTCACAATGTTATAGCCTTTCTGTCACTATTGCAGAAGCCAGAAAAATGCTCTGTGTGTGTGTGTGTGTGTGTGTGTGTGTGTGTGTGTGTGAGAGAGAGATTTCCTTCTTTTCTTATACATTTCCAATGACTGATCATTATTCAAGTCTCTGTCCTATGTCATATACTTAAAGAAGATGGCCCTTTCAATTACAATGTATTAATACCTAAAATGGCCTGAATGCCTGTTGCTTTATATTTAGTTATAATATAGTCCATGCATTTTTCTACTTGCCTATAAGTTAAATAGCCCATTAGGAATATAAGCTTCATGAACACCAAGACATTCTTTTTGTGTACTGCTATATCTTTAAAGGACTAAAACATGCTAATAGATGTAGAAATCTACATATAGACATAAATAGATAGACATAAAATATAATCTACTGAAAATAAAATTAGACATAAGCACTGTTCTTTGTCCTTAAAGAAGCAATGGCTCTTATTCTTTTTATATAAATATTATTAACAAATACATAAGGTCATTTCATATACAGAAATAAAAGAGTTGCTAGTAGTCTTGAGTATAGTTGAATATATGCATATTTATTTTGCAGATAACTTCCTGGAATTTGTGAATTTTTCTGCCTTTGTTATAAAAATATTGCTAAAATAAGGTTGATTTAAATATCAAATACTTGATCCTGAAACCTTAGACGTACAGATAAATATTGTGAAAATCAAAATTAACTCATCAAAATTAAAATGTCAATTTAAAAAAATTGCAGTAATTAGACAGACTATTTATTCCCTGGTGATTTCAACCTGAAGAAAGTATATACCTGTCAATTTTGTATTAATCATGTCATTTTACATCCAACTATTAATAGAGGCCCAGTCATGTTATATCTGGTTATTTTCTCATCCCTTAAGAAGAATTAAAGATTTTAAAACCTGAAACAAATTCATATGTATTAGGTAGGGAAGACTGTATATTTTATTTCTCTTCATAAATCAGAAGTATTACAGAATATTTAAAAATGAAACAATACTTGTTGCATCTGCAAAATGAAGTTAAACAATACTATCAAAATAATATAATTCCTTTTGAGATTCAAGAGCATGAAGATTTTTAAGAAGGAGTCAGAAGAGCTGCTTTGAAGTTAATGGTAAACCAAGTAGACCAAGACCATTGAATCATTTGCCCCTTGAGAAATTATAGTGCTTATAGTTTCTTAAAAAAAAAAAAAGTCATTTGGATTTTAAAGTAATCAATTTAAGGTATTTAAAAGTTTTATTTTATTAAGTAAATATTAAATTGAGAGCAAATAAGTTCATTTATCTGTTAGATTTTATCCAAGATAAAGATTACATAAATGACATGAAGCAGGAACATATGATTTTAAATAGATTTGGTTAAATGATTTGCAAAAGTTATAAATGTTCAATAAAAGAAACATTGTGCAGATTCTAGCATTTATATCTCTTCCTTTTTTAATATAAAGGAGGTCACATTAATAACCTAAATGAGTTCCTTCTTGAATCTACTATATAAAGAAAATCTTTCTTTCAAATTATTTTATCTGAGGCAGTTTAGAGAAGCAGAATGTTCATAAGATTAGGGATAAGAATTAACTGAGTTTAATCACGGTTTTTCTCTGACTAGCTTTGTACCTTCTAAGATACTATTTAAATGCACTCTGGGTCACAATTTTTCACTTGAAATATTGACATAAATTAATTATCAAACTGCACATAGCTCATGCAAACATTTAAAAGTTAATAAGTTAACTGCAGAATGTTTGCATGATAAAAAGTAGACAGAATGAATCCTTAAGACAGCTGCACTCACTTTCTCTATGAGTCATTACAAACGATTTCCCCCAAAGCAAACATAGGTAGACATGTGTATTTATGCGGATGAACACTTGCATATTTATTTAAAAATATACATAATTTTCTGAGTGTTCTTATTTTTAAAAATGAATGAACTTAATTATTTATGGAAGAAAAACATTGCATAAAGTGATATTTTTACATTCTTTCATTTTACACTTTACCACCCTCTATTTAAGGATGAAATATGACCAAGATTTTGTAAAATATAGTTGCAAATACAATGTTTCATTGTCTTCATCTTTAAAATCTTTGTCTTATGAATTTAAGTTATTAACAATTGTATTTGATATCTGTTATGTAGCTAAAACTGGTATTATTTGGAAAATGACTACTTAAATATACCCTTTGACTTCACCTATCTAGGGAGATAAAGATCAGCAAACAAAAATTATTATTCAATATGATAACAATCAGGAATGATTTCTCAGAAGAGGTGACTGAGGAGAATCCTGAAATAACTGGAAAAAATAAGTGTATTTATGATCATCTCAGAGAATAAGGGAAGTAAAGCATTACTTAAATCTCAGAAGTAAAGAAGTATAGAAATCATTGAGAAAAGACATAGTATAAGTTGTGTGTATGCGCAGGCGTGTGCAGGTGTATGCACATGTTTCTGTGTGGATGTTGGGAAGGAGGCATTAAGTAGTAGAGCGAAAGTATTACTTGGACAAATATGGGAAGAAGAAAGTGTCTAAACTGCACTCCAATAATAAAATAGTTAAGTTTTTGCAGTAAATGTAAGGTTTTAATTATACAAATCACTTGAAAATTACATACATAGAACTAAATTAAAGCTCCCTTTCTCTCTCTCCCCCCTTCCTCTCCTATTATCTATATATACAAACATAGATACATACACATATATAATTATTTAACATGAATTAATATTTCCCCTAATAAACACTAAAAAAGGACTGACTATGCATGTGCCTTAGTATGAGAGAGAAAAACACATACATACTGTTGATTATTTTCACTGGTGGCATTTAGCGAAGTGTCCTTTGATTTATAAATTTTTAAGTACGCTGAGGATAATAAGTACAAAGTGAGATCACAACACTCATCTTTTAGACATGTCACTTACAGCTCATCTTTTCAGACACGCATTATGTATAACTCATCTACAAATGAAAAAAGGAAATAAAAGAAAATGTAACTGGAATTTTTCTAAAGCACATCTGGTTCAAGCAGAAAGGACTGTATTTATTACATAAAGCTAATCAGTTTTTTGCCTTCTAATCACGTCGTAAATTACATCCCTTTACACTTTCTTTATAATAGACAAATATGTAGCTCAGTTCTTGCAAAGATCAGATCACAACGACTATTAAACTTCTGAATACAACTCCAAAAATTTCATGGAATACAAATCAATTTTAAGTTCTGGCCACTAAATAGTATTTTTATAATTTTTATGTTACCGTTAATTAGTTAATGTCCTTCATCTTATTATGTTCTGTGATCCATTTCAGAATAAAATAATGTGCTAACTCCTAAATTCATTTCTGACTCTTCTCCAAAATGGGAAAGAACCTCATCAAACCCTTAACACATTCTACACTTCGAATATTGAATATCTACCTGTGTCTCTTAAAATAGCTCGGACTCAGTATTTTTAAACTGATTTTCGCAGTACTCTTCCTTAATACACACCTCCTCCTGATTCTTGTATCTCATTTAATGTCATCACAAACATTCAGTTAATCCTAAACCAGAAATCTTTGTATTCACTCACTTTGATTACCTCTCAATTACCAAGTTCTATCATCTATTTTGCTGTTAATTGCTAACACCCTAATCTGAAAAGTATATGTCAGCATAATTTTATGTTTAAAGAATTATCTAGAGGAGAGCTGTCAGTTATTTCAATAGTGCAATCAATAGTTGATAATGGATTTTAATAAGGCAGTGATGATGGAGTTGAATAAAAATCCTATGTTGAATTGAAAACATTAGAGAGAGGTATAATAAGATGATGCTGAAGAGGATAGGGCCAAATACACATAGAGGATTATTGCATAGCTAGTAGATATGGTTTCTAGTAAATAGACAGCTGGATTGATTTAGAAACAGGAATGATTATTCATGTTAGAATTAAAAAGGCAAAAGTTTTTGATGCTAATGTGAGAAGGCTAGTAATTAGATTTGGGCAATGTGGAGATTTTTTACATGTAGGTATGTTTGTGTGTATGTTTGTGTGTGTGCCCACGTGGGTATTTAACAGCTGAAAAATGAAAAAGTCAGTATTTCTAGACACTAGTAACAATCTCCAAAAAATATTAAGAAAATAATCCATTTACAAAGACATTTTTAAAATACTTTAGAATAAAGTCAACTAAGGAAGTAAATGACTTGTATACTGAAAACGGCAAAATGTTGCTGAAAGAAATTAAAGAAGACCTAAACAAATGGAAAGATATTTGGTATTCATAGATCAGAACTTACTATGGTTAAGAGGGCAACACTCCTAAAAGCAATCTGCAAATATAATGCAATCACTATCAAACTCCCAGCTGCCTTTTTTGTAGAAATCTGCAAGTTGTACTTACAATTCACGTAGAATTGAAAGGGTCCCTGAACAGCCAAACCAATCTGCAGCAAAAAGTACAAAGTTGTGGAACTAACATTTTCCTATTTCAAAACCCACTGCCCCATTAGAGTAATAAAAATAGTGTTGTATTTGCCTAAGGATAGACTTATAGATAGATGAAATACAATTGACAGTTCACAAGTAACTTGAGTGTTGATCAGTGACCCACACAACTTGGTATAATGATTAGACTGATAATAAAATATCAGCTATTTGCACCTTATTTTATTAAAAATTTTATATTGCATTTTCAATATGAATTATTGGGTTTCAAATGAGGTTATGTATTTAAAAATTAGGATAGGTGATGGATTTATTCCCAACATTTAACCACAAATTTGAGAAAAGATTATGACTAGTCTACATATCAAATTTTTATAGAAATATTTTTCATACCATGGAAAATTTACATATTTTATATATGGAGGTACAATTTCTACCAAATATACTTTTTATAATAATACTTTATTTACAGTGTTTTAGTGAATGTAGTATACATTTAAACATATAGCAATACTGATTTTTATAGTGCAATTAATTTTAAAGTCAACGACATATTCATTCGTGTGGGTAAAAAACCTGCAATACTCAAGATAATTTGAAAACAAAAAGTAGCAGTGAGCTAATTTGTCCTATTAATTGTAAAAATATATATGCTATATGAGGTTGTTATGGAAATTATATAGAAATATGATAACAGGCTATACCATTAGGTTGTGTAAGCATACTCTATGATGTTTGCACAAGGATGACATTCGTCACCTAAGGACATATTTCTCAGAATATAGCTTCTTTGTTAAGGGATGCGTAACTGTACTGATTGCATAATAGACACCTTGAAATTCAAATTATGAAGTTATTTGCAAAAATATAAATTAATATCTACGAAATATATATTATGAGTATATCACTAGTACCTTGAGATATTTAATGCTGTGAATAAATTTTGAGTGTGAAATTTTTGTGGATGGCATGGTTATAACCAGATTAATCTCCTTACTGAATTAAACGTATTTTGCTCTACATAAAATTATTCCTTTAAGTTCGTAGTATCCTGCATAGTTCTTTTCATTATGCATGAGTTTTCTTAAAAATGTTTAAGCTTGAAGGAATTAGTGTATCGCTGTTGCAACTTAGATTTAATTATTTTAAAGGTAGAATATGATGCTTTTCAATGTATTTTTGCCTTTCTTAGATTCAAAAGAAAAAGGCAAAGAAAAGGATTAAAATGTCAGTATATTTAATTCAAGCATCTTAAAATAATCAAGGGAGATTTAGTCATCTAAGTAATTTTTTGAGTTCCAGTTTATCAGCTTATTTTGATAGTCTCTTCTTTCTGTGAATTTCCTTTTTTGTTTTCTTGAACTTAACTGATATTTATTCAACACCCTACCCAATAACTGAATTTTCAAAGAAGCATTAATTTTTACACCATTTGTATATTGTCAACCTTATTAGCTCATGGTGTTAAAAATATCATTAAAGAAATGATAGTTGCAGATTTCAAAGCTATTTTTTAATAATCACAACTGATTGTCATTTAAATTGATAAATTTTTCACTAGCTGAAATTTTTTTCCCAAGAAATTTTGACCTATGGTGGTTTATATATTGAATAGCTTCTTATCTGTTATCTCAATGTTTTCTAGGTAAAAATATACAATTATTTTAAATAATTCACAGCTGCTGTTCAATAAACAATTTTCTCTACCTAGTGAAGGGTTAAATATCTTTTGTGAATAAAATCAGAATTTCTGCTAGTCTTAGTAAGATTAAGTAATTAATTTCATGTTTGTATTTTAGAAAGCTATTTTTTCTTTATGATTGCCTTATTAAATTTAAGAAAGCATTTCACAATATTTAATATATTTAATTCATATTTATAGTCTTATTCTTAATTATTTTTGTATTCTGTAATATAAAATAAAAATGACGTGAAGAAATTTTAAAATTATTTCAAACCCAAATCAAGAAAAATAATATAATAATAATCTTATAAATAAGTAACATTACAAATCAGTAAATTGATATAATTTCACACTTTTGAATGTTTCATATATCAGTTGTAAATAGATGAAAGCTGAAAGCGTATTTGCCTAATAGTAGGCTAGGCAAATAGCAGATGTCAGAAATGCAATAAGTATTTTTAATAATTTTAAGCAATTTTATTGGATCTATATGATTAATCCAGTAATAAGAATCTATGATATATTAAACATACCTTGCATTCATAAAACTTCTTGTAATCTAGCCACAAAATTATACAAAAAATGTAATTATATAAAAAATGTTATATTGTAAAACATGATGTCTCATAAAACCTATATTTGAGCAGTATTTAAGGAAATAGTT
>RJWJ010038337.1:0-15048 GCA_004363605.1 Indri indri
ATCTCCATAAAATGTGTTCTTATATATACGTGGTGGGCACTTTGAAAATGTTAAAATTTTTAAAGTTTGAGTGACAGAGGCAGCACCTACAGGTTTCATGAATCTTTTTTCCAAAAAAGTATACTTTCAGTAAAACATTTTACCATTTTGTCTGACCATACATTGACATTTTTGTTCTTCCTGAAAAGGGGGATTTATACTAACACTGTATTTTCAATGTAAAAATATACACATAGAGATATTTAACTTCCTGAGTGACTTCAACCATACAAACATAATGAACAAATTCTAAAATTTTAGAATGAAACAGTATGTTTAGATTTACACTTTTATGTTTAACTAGGGTAAAACTCCATAGAACGTCACAGAATTTATACTTAAATTCTCTAAGAAGTTAAGCAATATGATTTATCCCCAAAGTTTACCAATAAGTTCACCAAATAACATTTTTCAAATGTTAGTAAAATGAATCACTGAAAAGTTGTATTTTCTATTAACAAAATACCAATAGCCATTTCAGAGTATCAGCTTGTATGTTTACTATTATATACACAAAAATCTCACTAACAAGAAATTTCTTGCAATACAAAAAGATAACAAATAATTAAAATATTTGCTTTATCATACAACCAATCTATATAATTCACCCCTTCCTAAAGTGTCTAAAATGATTTTCTTTTGCATAAAACCCACTCCTCTTTATAAAACCCTGAGGTGAAAGGTTATTAATAAAACTGGAACCACAATTCTTCTCATTTCTGCATTAAATTGTAACTAGGTTTTAAAAAATTTATAAAGAAATGTGTCAGCTTCTAAAGCTGCTCTGTACAGTTTTTCAACAAAATTATTTCCAGATCAACTGAGTCAAAGGGCCTAAAATGACGCTACAAGGAGTGTCTTTTTAACACTTGTTAGTGTCGCGATGAACGCCATTTTCCATCTCTACTACTGTCTCTTCTGTTATCATAGTCATGGCTCCGGCCATCGTGATTCCTATCTTCATAGAAGAAATCTTCTCTGCTTCCTCTGTAATGATGGTCAGACCCATGATCACTGTAACGCTGTTCCCGGCTATAATGTCTATCTGCTAGGTAGGGATGAGAATTCTGTCTGACTTTACGCTGTGATGATGTTGTATCTTGGTGCCACTGAGAGCTTGAAGACTGGTTAAAAGTATGATTATGTGATTGAACCGATGGTGAAAATCCTGATTGATCCAGAGGCGGAGAACCAAATTTTCCGCCATATGACATCTGTCTCAAAACATTGTTCATCTGAAGAAAAACAAGGAAATGTTAATACTTCTATCAAAGCCAATACATATTTGGTCAGTTAACCAAATGGATAATAAAGGAAAAGCAAAATCGCTCTTGCCTAGATGAATCCTAAGTTAAACACAACTAATGTAGTAAAATAAAATAGCTTCATTCATTCCAATGAATACCTACGAGATGTCAGTACATAAATAATACTCCTTGCCCTCAAGAATACAACTTAGAAGGGAAGAAGTCATACAAAATGATTATAATACTAATCACTGTGTAATAAACATATAAAGAACCAGGAGCTCAGTATCATTAAGGCTTCATGAAGGTGGCATATAACCTGAGTATTAAAACAACGCATGAAATATTTTAAAGAAAATATTTTAAGGGGGAGGTATACCAAAGAAAGTAAATTGCACAAAGATAATAGGAAAACATAGAATAGGTTCATAGAACACCAAGTAATTCTGTCTAAGACAGGTAGAGCTCCTAATAAGCAATAAACAATGGAAAGTGAGGCTAAAGGGTTTATTGGAATCAGATGATGGGAACGCCTAATAAGTAGCCTAGAGAAAATCTGGCTTTATCTTACAATCAATGGAAAGTCAATATGCAGAAAAGATAAGCAGATCAGGGTTATAATATTAATTCTGAAATGGTGTGTAAGATGGACTCGTGAGGAGGAGACATAATAACTGACTAGGCCAGTGGTTCCCAAATCCTGCCCCTTGATAGATAGTAGTCCATGATGATTTTTTTAAATGGTCTAGTAAAATGAGAAAAATTAGTAATAATGTACAAAAAAAGATAATATTCCTTCATACTGGTCTCAATTTCATTTCACTTTTATATTTTTATAATATTTTGCAGAACTGTGACATACAAAAGCCTGGGGACGACAGGCAAGACTGTGATTTGGGCAAAGAAAATAAAAAGGAAGACATGAATGTAAGAACAACTCCAAACAAAAAAAGTGAAGGATGTGGAGAATTAGTGATGACGAAGAAGGAAGAGTAAAAGATAACTAACATTTTAAGCCTAGTCTCATGGTGGTATTACCACCAAAAAATGGACTGGTCTAGAAGACTCCAGTATATTAAAATGTCAAAGAGAGTTTATAAGAATTCACTCAGGATAGGTTGCAAGAGCAGAGAATGAATCTCCAGTACTTGTATACACACAAACACACCAACGATGGGTGAAAAGAAAAATACAAATGTAAAACACAATTTTATTTCTATTTATCTTCAGTCTTTTAAGTATATATTTCAGCCCAATGAAAACTAAAACGAGTGCTCAAACTACAAAGGTCATGCTTGTCTAACAAAAATGAAGAAAAGTTAATTTAATAATTAAATTTAATGTAAGGCTGGGTGCAGTGACTCACACCTGTAATCCTAGCACTTTGGGAGGCCAAGGCAGGAGGATTACTTGCGGGCAGGAGTTTGAGACAAGCCTGAGCAAGAAGGAGACTTCATTTCTATAAACAATAGACAAAATTAGCCGGGCATGGTGGCATGGACCTATAGTCCCACCTACTCCAGAGGCTGAGGAAGGGGGATCTCTTGAGCCCAGGAGTTTGAGGTTGCAGTAAGCTATGATGACGCCATGATGATGCCACTGCACTCTAGCCTGGGTAAGAGAGCAAGACCCTGTCTCGGGGAAAAAAAAAAAGAACTAAATTTAAAAAGTTAATTTATGCCTTAAAAACTTAAGGAATAAAACCTTCTACTTAGCAAATTTAATTCAAAACCAGTTATCTGATGTAACACAAACATTTTAACTAATTAAGATTTTATTTTTATTAATAGGAACTCAAGTTGAAAAAATATCAGCCTACCACTGCTTGTCTTTGAAAATTTTCTGGAGAAGAGAAAGATCTCTGAATTATCTGTGTTGATGGAGTCATGTTATCCACAGTCCTTTCATACCTGCTTAAAATAAGAAAACCAACACATAATCATTCATTCAATAAATATTTACTAAATACCAATCATTAGCAAGGCAGAGTAGTCAGACAAGGTATCTGCTCTCATGGAGCTAGGACAAGAATACAGACAACAGGATATTTTCACACAGTTATAAGAGAAAATATATGATTCAAGATCAAGTGGAGGTGAAAAGAGATAGGTTCTATTTTAGCTTGGCTAGTCAGGGACTGCCTTTCTAAAAAGGACACATCTGAAAGGAGAGCTAATACCAATACTACCTAGAGGCAAAACCTTCCCAGCGGAGGGAAGGGCTAGGATGGGGGTGAGCAACTATAGCCTGTGGGCCAAATTGCCAAATTTAGTTTTCCTAAACAAAGTTTTATTGGAACATAGCCACGTTCTTTTGTTTTTCATGATCTATGGTTACTTTAGTGCTACAATGGCAGAAACAGAGACTGTATGGCCTGCAAAGTCTAAAATATTAACTATATGTCCCTTTATAGAAAAAAATTGTCAACCCTGAACTAATACAAAGGTTTAGATGAGAAGGAAAATGGAAAGAATTTGATTGAGTGGATATGAGGGATGAGGGAAACAGAAGAAATAAAGTATAAAATCTAGATTTTTGGCTTGAACAATTGGGTAGACATTTACTGAAACAGAAAAGAGAAACAAGTTTTGGGATATAAGGAATTAGAGTTCTGTAACATACATAGGATATTACTTTTAAGGATTTATACCTTAATTCCTTCCTTCCTGGAGAGGTAACTTGCTCTACAGAAAACTCAGTTTAAAAATGTTTGAATTATTTTAAAATACGTCTTCGGAATCAAATAATCAATGGTTTGTCTTCTAGTTTGGATCTTTTCATTTTGGGATTTCTTACATTAGGTTATGTATTTTCATATAAGCTAATGGGGAAAATAAAATTTAATCTATATTATCAAAGAGTATTAAAATAATAAACCCTCTATACTAATTAAATAGGTAGTCACAAAAATGTGTCTTCATCTAGACTTTAAGCTCCACCAGGCGTTTTATCATAGTAGCTGGGCTCTATCACACTGCCTGGGTTTCATTCCCAGCCCACTACTTATGAGCAGTTCATACCTGAGCAAGTTAATCTCTATTCCTCATTTCCTTCACCTATAAGGTAGAGATAATAATCCCTACTTTCATAAGACCATTGTGAGGAATAAATGAGATCATATATGTAAAAGACTTGGTGGTGAAGAACCTGACACATGACAGGTACTTGTTAAATCTTTCTTGAACTAAGCCCATTATGACTGATAAAATTGAGTGTACTGCAAACAGTAAGGGTAAGTAATGTTTTGAAAAATTTTGTTTCAGTTGTATACATGTACTGTACATGTATATGTAGGAATGGGTATGGCTTTACAAATGAACATATAATCATATATGTATCTATTTTAAGGGAACTATATATAATGTGTCTGTCTACAGTCCCTTTAGAATAGATAGAGCTATAACAATAATCCAACATGGCAAGTAATACAGAAGAATAAAAAGATAGCAACATAAAGAAAGAAGCTATTCATTTGTACATTTTGAAACCATTATCCAAGATAAATTATTTTAACAACATGTAAGAAATATTACCTGCTAGGGGATGTAGAGGTAGGACTTGAATTTCCAACATGATGCTGGGGATACGACAAACTGGCATCCTGCGAGGCATGACTGCTTCCTAAAACGGAATAATGTGAAATATTCTTCTTGATAGAAAAGTTAATTTGAAAGAGTATCTCCTGTACCCTAAATCACTCCAAAAAGGTAAACACAGTCTAAAAGAGAAAAATTTCAAATTGCTGTAGACTGCTTTACAGTTTCATCAGAGTGAAACTGTTAAGTGAATATAATATGAGATATGCAAAACAAAGCATTCCAAACAAGGTACTATCCAGTGTATAAATATCCAATCTGGTCATAATATTCTGATCCCCCCACTAAATTCTAAGACTGGATACATGGAAAGATTCGTCCTCACATGATCAAGAATCAAAATACGTAAAAGTAAATTACAAAGCAGCCAGAAGTATTTTCAGCATTAATCCCTGCTTCTTTCAGAGCACCCAAACCCAACTCTCTTAGCAATATAGTTTATGTTCTTTTTCACTAATCCAAAATGAAATTTTAAACTCAGTTTTAAAATCACAATTTTCAAAATCCATGTGTCAATATTACCCATCAGGGATGTATAAAATTTGCTATTTAGAAAGCTTAAGAAAGTATTTTCAACCAAACAGGAAATTCTTTAAAACTCAACAATAAATTTAAAAACAAGAACAAGCAGCAAACCTGCCCCCCCACCACAATATCATTGAACAGTTAGTTACCTGATCTAAATTGAATTTTGATGGGCCTTCCAAAAAGTTTGATTCCATTAAGTAGATTCATTGCATAAGGAACTGATACTTCATGTTTGAAATTCACAAATGCAAACTGCTTTGGTTTACCATCCTTATCTTTTGGAATTTTCACCTTTATTACTGGCCCAGCCTACAAACAAGTGTTTAGAACTTAAATAGGGCAATTTCAGGAAAACACTCAAATTTTACAATCAAAAGAGACTACAAAGTTAAAAAACAGAAATGTAATCAAAAACTTTTTTAAAAAGTGATGCACATAGATTTCCACTTTCGTTAGAGTAAAAATATTAGTTATGACTGAAAATTGGATTAACTTATTTGGGGAAGGGAGCCCATAAGGAACTGGAAACACAATCACTTTTACAATTCACAGCACTGCAAGACTTTTCAACGAGGTGACAAACACCCATCATTTTCCCACTCCACGGAAAAGAACGTTTATCAAGAGCAAGAGAATGATTTTCTCGGACTAAAAATTCACTTCTGTATTGCTAATGACACAATACGAGTTATCAGGGGATAGGACTAGGGGAAACAAGATACTTAGAATTTTTCGTATATTTTAATAGAGAAGCATTAACATGCTGCGTTTCCATCGAGTATTTGAGTCTATTTTAAATATTTGAATAACGCTACGATTCTATTAAGCAACTTAAGGGGAAAAAGATGCTGACAAAGAAACTGAAACGTAACTTCCCGGTCAAACAAACCAAACACCTCATAAGAGGAAGATGAGGAAAAAGCACTGCTCAACGAAGATCCCACACGCGTTATGTCCCGTAGGACCCACGAATCTTTACCTCGGGAATGCTTGATTGAGGATCCCTCCACCACCCTTAAGTGTTGTCACTTCTGGCCTGAACTAATTAAGGTTCTTCTAATAAACCAAAACCCAGCGAGCGCCTCACTTCCCAAGAGCGCCCTTCGGCCCCAAACAGCCCACTGCCTGACTGCCAAGCTCGCGCGAAGAAAGCGGGGACAGCCCTTGGGCCGGGACCTCGGCGAGCAAAAAAACGAAAGGCAAAAGGGCTGATCCCAGCCGCTTACCTGGTGGAAAAGCTCGAAGAGGAGCTCCTCAGTCACTTTAGTCTCAAGGTTGCCCACAAAGAGAGTGCGGTCCGCTTCCGCGGCCGCCGCCCCCATCTCAGCGTCGCCCCCTCCCTAACCTGGCCGAAGGGTCGCGGCCGACGCACCCACTGCGCACTCTCGGAAACCCCACGTCCTCGCGCTCCCAGGCGTCACCGGCGTAAACGTCTCTCGCGCTCGCTCTCGGCCGGCGTCGACGTGCGTGGGCGGAGCGCTCGTTAAAGGCGGCTTCTCCATCTGCCGCAACTTTAGTTACGGCTTCTAGCGTAGGTATTTATCGCGTCCCAAACGGGCGGCACTGATCTGTGGAGCCGCGAAGGGCCTACCTTGACCGAGGGACGTAACGCAAGTACTGCGAGCAGTGTTTGAAGATGGCCCTGAGCAATGTGTCCCTGTGTGCCGGCGATCAAAAGAACAGGGTGGCCCACCGCGCTTCCCACGGCGACCTCACCCCCTCGGCTTCAGCGCTGGCGATGGTCTCTGGAGACGGTTTCCTAGTTGCCAGGCCTGGGGCGATTCATCTGGGACTTCGGGAGGCGGTGCGACTGTGTGTTCGAACCGAGAGTCCTCGACTGACTGGTGGCGGCCGGAGGAGCCTGACCCGCTTTATAAAGGGGAGGGAACCAGATAGTCGGAACCGAAGCCGCCAAGCCAGATTCTCGCCGTACCCGGTCCCTGGGCTTAAACTCGATCTCCTAAGAAGTGTGCTGCAACAGCGTTTGATTGCATTAGGAGGTGTCATCGCGGCTCGCATTTCAGTTTAAAAGGAACGCTCTCTCTCCGCCCCTCAATTAGCTTGTGAACAAGGCCTTTCTAAAAATCCTTTCTTGGTGTAACAGCAGTCTTATTTGTAGAGGGATGTATTTTTATTTTATATAATACATAGGAGTACTGTCATTATATCCTGGCACAAAGGGGAATTTTACTGTTGATTCATTCAGGCGGTTTTAGGCGGCCAGAACGATTGGATTAGGGAGGAGGTAGAAGGGATTTTTTTCTTAAGTAGTTATTAACAAAGCTGAGTTGATGGGACCACCCTCCCCAGGGGCTCACCTTTTGTTGGCATCTTTACAACAAGAAATCGAAATTTATCCCAATTTCCTCAAGTCTTATCTCCCCTCCTCAGCCTACTCTCTCACCCTGAGACTTGTAATTCCAGCTTCCTTAACTCCCTCCCCTCTTTATCGCACACTCTTCCCCTTACCTTCTGTTGGTGAAAAAGAAATGTTCCTTTTTTATTACACTGGCTTATCCTTCCATCTTTTACCCAGCACTTACCGTCTTCCATCTCGCCCTTCACTTTTTTCCAGGAATATCTACAAACTCCAGTCTCCATCACACTAAAAACAAGAGAAAAACACAAAAACCCTGAAACCCTGAAAGAACCCTTACAGTTCTTTCAAATTATTAAACCAATTTACATTCATTCCTTTATTCGCCGAAGTCTCCAAATAAATTTTTACTTTATATTTGTAATTTTTCTATTTGCATTCAATCCCACCTTCTTAATCTGAATTTGCTGTCCCAAAATACATTGGTTGAAACATTAGACCTACAGTCTTCTTTCAGAAAACAGTTCATCTACTCACTGTAGCATCTTCCTTGTGATTTCTTGTCTTTACTCATTCAACTATTCAACAATATTTGGGGGTCTTCTCTTTGGATAGCACTGTGGAAGAACTTCACACAGTCCTGCCATCACGGAGTATGTTCTAGATGGGGAGGCTGTTGATTAGGTACAATAATAAAAATAAGTACGGGTTGCAGTAGCTTTCCATAATACTGCACTATCTTGGTTCCCCTAGCTAGTTTATCACTCCTTATTTGCTGATAATTTTGTTCTCTTAACTATACATTCCCCAAGGTTTAAGGGGTGGTGTTAAGGGAAAGTTAGCTGGTTTTGTAAGTGCCAGCTCTTATTGTAAACAGACTAGTTTTTTCCCAGTGGACTCTGTTTGGACTTTCTTAAAATGTTTATGTTCAGATAAAGCAAAATTGCCACACACCACACAGCATTGAATTGTTAGAATCACATCTTAAGAACGTTGATAAACCAGATAGCTTCCTATAGGAGAATGATTAATATAGTGAAAGGTCTAGAAACCAGGTCATAGAAAGAATGGTTGAAAGAATAATAATAGCTACCTTTTACTGAGTACTGTATGCAAGTCAATGCACCACCAGGGCTTTAATTCATTGTTTATTGAGACTTATTCTGTGCTTGCATTAGGCATTTAGAGTAAAGTGGTAAACATGATAGATAAGATCTCTGTTCTTATAGAGCCTTGTTTGTGTTGATTCTCACAGCAGCTCATAAGAGAGGTGTTGTACTTTCATTTTGTTGCTGAGAAAGTGAGCTGAAGGAGATGAAGTAAACTTAACAAAGGTCACGTACAGCTAGTGAATGATAGAGTTTTGCAGCCTTACAAATGAGATTCCTCATCTGAACATAAAAAATGATTTGAATGACTATTTTCTCAATTTTCCCAAGGATAATCTATAGCCAGTACTGTTTCAGATATCTAAAAAGTTAGTTCATATTATACAATGGATGCCTTAGCCTGGGCATTGTAAAAACGCCCGGTTGAAAAAGGAATTCCAAGCCATATACTATGAGTTTTAGGCTGGGTAAGAAGAATAAAATTAAGGCTGAGGGTAAAGAGAACTTTCTTTAAATTTGGAGATACCTAATAGTGGAAAATACTACCTCAAAAGGTAATGAATTGCTGTCAGAAAGTGCGAATAGAGGCTGAATCGAGTGAAGGATTTTGTCAAAGTGTGAAATAGGACTAGATGACTTCTTTGGTTCTTTCCCATTTAATCTATAATTCTATGCTTTAAAAAAATAAACTTGGTTAAAATTGGAAATGGGGAGTTGGGGGATGAGAAGAGAAAAATTAAGTATGATACAGAGGGTGACCATATCAGCAAACCAGGGCCCTTGAGAGTGGAAGAGGATGCTGTCAATTACGCTGAGATGACAGGCATAAATCGGGGCTGTCCTAGGCAGACCGGTTGGTTCATAAAATCATCACCTATGAGATGATTCAGTATTGTAACATATTCCTTAGCTTATCAGGGAACAGAGGAGGAGATTCGTAAACAAAAGTCTGACATAAGAGTACACAAAAGTGCGTAAGAGCAAGGGAGGACCAAGTGGGAGTGACTTCATTTCTGTTCTGGCATAGGGTCATCAGGAGTAGGACTTTAGTTAAATAATAATGTACGTGCCAGAAAAAAAGAAATGGCTTATCGTGTTTTGTTTTGTTTGGCAGAAGGAGAACCTTGTTCACAAATGCTCTGTTATTTTAAATCTGAGTCCATGGATATCTACATTCTCTTTGTTCTTAACATCTGCAGTAGCACCCAAGTTAAAACATGTCCCTCAAGTCACAAAGACTTTATTGCAGAAACCAGAATCAATATAGATGTCTTTCAGTGAAATTGAAGGGTCAACTAAGTTTTCCCAAGAGCAGACCACATTATTAAAAATCCATATATTATTGTACAAAATGAATTTTTATTTAATATCAGTGATTAAACATAGCATGAATAGCATGAAATCATTGTAAATAGATGAGTTCAAAGAGTAGTCCAAAAAATTAATAATTTTGTAAGTTTTTTTTTCCTTGGGGAGGCACATGAGTCTTGCACTGTTGCCCAGGCTGAAGTGCAGTGGTATCATCATAGCTCATTACAACCTCAGACTTCTGGGCTCAAGGAATCCTCCTGCCTCAGGCTCCTGAGTAGCTGGGACTACAGGAATGCACCGCCATGCCCAGCTAATTTTTTTAGTTTTTGTAGAGACGGTGTCTTGCTACGTTGCTCAGGCTGGTCTTGACTCCTATCCTCCTACTTCCTCAGCCTCCCAAACTGCTAAAATTACAGGGGTGAGCCACTGCACCTGATCTACTTTTGTAAGTTTAAGTTTTGTAAGGCCATTGTAACTCAGTTTGTTTTTATTGCCCCTGCTTATGTTAATCAACTGGCTAGCATGTGTTGAAATGGAGTCCTATTAGGATATTTATTTCTACTCATCACCACTAAAACTAAAATGAAAAGGTGAAAGAACTCTTAAAAAGAAGTTTTGTTTTTTTTTTTTTTTCTATGTCTGCTTGAGATATAGAAAAAAAGGAGACCAATGAGACCATTTCCCTCAGTGGCCAGATCTGGTGATAAGCATAACTCTAAAAGGGATGACCTAGAAGGAAGAAAGGAAAAGAGAAAGAAAGTCCAATTGAGGGAGGAGTAAGCAATGGTCAAAAGGCTCAACTGTCTTCTGATTAAAATAATTGTGTATCTTTCATTTCTTTGGTGAATTACCCAGATCCCACTAAGGTGCAGCTTTTGTCTTCCCAATTTCTATGGAAGTGCACCCATTTTCCTAGCCTACCAAATGTATGACTACCTATGAATCCAAACTACCCATATCCTGTACTTATTGTCTCTTTTCATTTAATTTTAAAGTCCTACCCAATTTAAATTCACAATATGTTATGTTTCTATAATCAATCTTATCAACTGGACTGTGTCACCTGGACAGGTAGCCTGTTTTCTTGGCCTCTGTCTACTTCATCCTAAATGTATATAGCCTCAGACTAATATTCCTAAAGCACATCTCTGGTCTTATAGCTACTACTCCAGTGTTTCTGAAAGTATGTTCTACAGAACCTTTAAGATACTCCTTTGAAAAAAGACATGAGATCAATAAATTTGGCAAGTGGTGCATTTTTTATCACCCTCTTAGGGAGTCATAATGTGAAATAGCATGTTAATGTTTCAGAAAAAGAAAACTATTTAACTTTGTTTTTACTAGTGTTTCATAGATTCGTCCATAAATTTAAAATTTTTGTATACTACTGTCTTCCTGAGGAGCCTCTCTTCTACAGAAATGGAATTAGAAATACTGCCTGCCTTTAAAAGCTCCATTGGCTCCCCACTGGACCTAATTTTTCAGATATTAGAAATAGGTTTTTATACAGTGTGGCAGATTTCAGTAAGTTTCCAGAATGTTATTAGTTAGGTAGATTGGTTGGTTTTCTCATTCATGGTTTGATAAGGTTCAACCCCAACTTTCTTGCACATCATGACCTGTCCCTATCAATGTTTTTGGCTGGTGGGTGGGAGGGAGCAAGCATGCCGCTGCAGATTCCCTGGACACTGAGGATCAAGACTGGCATCGTTACTAATGAAGGCCATTAGGAATATCCTCTTATGAATGCAGGTAGGTGCGATTATTAACTGTTCTAATAATATAATTTTTTTAAAAAGGTAATAATTTACTTAGCTCCTTATTTCACTGGAATAGCTGAAGGCAGCCCTATTTCAAAATGCACTTCTTCTAAATCAGAGGAAGAAAATACTGCCTTCCTCTTCCCACAGACCTGAGAGTCACTGAAGCAGTGCAACACTACTAAATGGCACACTCCATAAACAGACATTTAAGACTTTCCATAATCTGACCAAGCTACATTGCCAGCCTTTTCTCTTCTCCATAATTCCCCAAGGTGGTCTCTGATCTTCTCTGCCTCTGTGCCTATGCCTATTCTAGTCCCCTTAACTAAATTGCTGGTCCTTCTCATTTTCTGCCAGTTAAACCTTTATCCATCTAGATTATATATTGCAAAGAACATACCCATTTTAACCAAGTTAAGCTCCAAAAATGGACTATATTGACTCACAGAGCTGAGAAATTGTGAAATTTTGTTTACCTAGCAACTATTTGTCTTCCATCTAACAGCACCTTGGTTTTGTTGTTGTTGGAGCCTCTTCCCTCATTCTTTGTTCAAGTATTTGGGTGAGGCTCTTCATACCTAACTCTAGGTATAGAGATATAATCTATGTCTTATTTTCCCTACTACATTCAAGCTCCCTGAAGGCTGACACCATGTCTAAATTTATTTGTACTTTTTAAGTGTCCAAAGAGTAGATATTTAATGAATGCCTGTTGAATGAATGAATAAACTTAACAGATAGGCTCTCTCTCCTTGGAACCAAAATCCCAAAATGGAACATTTTAGGAAGGCAAGGGCAAGAATTATTGAAGTGGAAAATTGGAAAATTCCACTAAAGTGGAAAATTCCACCACCGGGCTTTGTCCCTTGCATTCCCCCTTAAGCAGAGAGCATAAAAGACTGCAATGCTCTTTGTCTGGTGCTCAGAATTTGGAGGGAAAAATCCCCATCTGAGCCCGCTGGCATATAAACCTGTTTTTGCCAGTATTTCTGTGTGTCGGTCTATTCACAGTCATCCCTGCCGTAACATTATAGTCTCCTTGATCTAAAATTATCTAGTTGTCTGGGCAGATAAGAGTAACATGATAAGACAAATGTTGCTTAAAAGTTTATTTCAATTTGAAATCAACCTGCCTCTAGGAATATAAACTAAAGTTAAATCCTAATCCAAGATGTGGACAAATATTTATGCACATAAATATTTAATACATTTAACATTTTCCCTACTTATAATTTTAAAAACCCATTGAAACACATGTCCAAAAAAGATGACAGGTAAAGAAAAAAATCAGTGCTTACTCTATGCTTGGTTGCTACTGCCCACTTTCACAAGGATTATTTTATTTAATCCTCACAATCATTCTATGACAGGGATTGACCACCTTTTTCATTAAAAAGCCAGGTATTAACAGTAAATATTTTCAACTTTGTGGTCTAACTGGTAAAATTGAAGCTCTTAGGTAGGTACTTACAAAAACAAGAGAGGAAACAAACTTCCACAAAATTTGTACTGATGAAATTCAAGGTATAATAATAATTGAATACAATTTTTTGTAATGCTAATGCTGTCAAGGAAAAGACGGAATTCTTTTTTGAGGGGATAACATTTTGCTTAACTGGAGTACAAAGTGTTCTTCATCATCAAAATCAATAGCAAATGCTCAACTGCTAATGCTGATTTTTAATGAGATTTTTATGTATTTCATCTTCGAAAATGTCTTTTTATCCAGATAGGTACTGACAAATACTGATATGAATCCACAAGCATATTTAATTGAGCATATTCATTATTTGGAAGGTATTTATACAATTCTATTACATTCTTCTCTTGATATTTACCTTTTAGCATGTTATTACATTACAGATTGTTTCCAATTGAAATTTAGCTGGAAGCTCCTCAACTGCATAGATAAATGGATAGTGAATTATGAACATTTTCTTTGTACTTACATCCAGGTCTAAAAGATGCTGGTAGAACTGTATTCTGAGCTTGGAAAATATATCTACTGCAAATTTGTGTGGGTATGGAGATCTTGCTTCTTGTTTAAACTTTTAACAACATAGGAAGTATACAAAGCAGCTTGAGATTGCTTGTGATTCAAACAATGTTAGTTGTTGAAATGACTTTACCACTGTATTAGTGTGACACGTAAGCATTGTTTTGCTTTATAATTTTAGGTTTGAGAAATATTATCAAGTCTGTAACAAAAGCTAATTTCCAAAGCCATTCACAGTTCAGTAACAATGGTTGAGGGCAGTTCTTCGAACTATTTAGAAATGTAGAACCATTCTTAGCTGGAGGGCTATACAAAAACTGGCAAAGGATTGAGTTTAACCTTCAGGCCTTAGTTTGCAGAGAATTTTAGTAACTGCCCAAGGGCACAAAACTATTTAGTGGTAGAGGGGAGATTCAAATTTGATTAGGGAGCCTGGCCTCAGAGCTAATTCACTTGGTGACTATGCAATACTATTTATCATGCTAGAATAGCCAGTGGCCAAATGCAGCATGGGGTTTTCTTTGGCTAATAGGTTTTTTCCTTACAAAGATGCATTATACGATGTTTAATATGTACAAAACAGTATAAGTAAAATGCAACCAATATCCACATCCTTACCACTCAAATAAAATATTGCTGCGCACTTTAAATCCCTTCTGTTTAACTCACTTTGAAAACCTGCTCACATCCCTTTCCTCTGCCAGGCATATCATTGTCCTGAATTTGGTATTTTGCACCAAAAATTTGGTGTGTTATTTGTTTAAAACTACTGTTACTACATGTGTGTCCCTAGGGGGTTCCTGAGTATACTATCGAATTGTTTTACCTGTTTTAAAACAATATAAATGGTATTATACTACACGTATTCGTCTGTGACTTGCTTATTTTCTCCACTCAATTTTGCCAGCACATGTTTAAAAATAAAACTAAATTTGAATACCTTTTGGTGGGACATGCATTTTTCAGTTACCACCACCCTCTACTGTCTTATACTCGTCCATTTTGTATATTTTACTTACTTACCTGGCCCCTGAAGCCATTTGAGTCTACAACGCTTGATTTAAGATGGCTTTCAATATGTAGCGATTCAAATATTTTTGAAATTTTAGTAATATGAATTTATTTGTGATATAAAAATATTT
>RJWJ010038338.1:0-15053 GCA_004363605.1 Indri indri
GGCAGGGTCTTGCTCTGTTGTCCCAGCTAGAGTGCAGTGGTGTCATTACAGCTCACTACAGCCTCAAACTCCTAGGCTCAGGAGATCCTCCTGCCTCAGCCTCCTGAGGGACTACAGGCACATACCACGACACCCAGCTAATTTTTCTATTTTTTGTGGAGATGAGATCTCACTATGCTGTCTCAAACTCCTGGCCTCAATCAATCCTTCCACCTAGGCCTCCCAAAGTGCTAGGGTTATAGGCCTGAGCCACTTCACCTGGCCTCAAATTAACTCTTATGAAGGGTGTTAGGTCTATAACTAGATTTCATTTTTTACATGTAGAAGTCTAATTGTTCCAGCACCACTTGTGGAGAATACTATCCTATCCTTTCTCATTGAAAGCCTTTGTTCCTTTGTCAAAGATCTGTTGACTGTATTTGTGTGGGTTGATTTCTGGGCTTTGTATTCTGTTCCATTGATCTATTTGTCTGTTCTTTTGCTGATACCGTACTCTCTTGATTACTTTAGCTTTATACTAACAGTAAGTTTTAAAGTTGAGTACTGCTATGGACTGAATGTTTATGTCCTTCCCGTCGAAGATACAATGGGAAACCAGATACATCTGCAAACCAGGAAATGGGCCCCCACCAGGTCCCAGATCTGTCCCCACCTTGATCTTGGACTTCTCACTCTTTAGAATTGTAAGAAATAAATTTCTGTTGTTTAAGCCACCCAATGTATGATAATTTGTTATAGCCTGAACTAAGACAGGTACTGAACTGAGACATGTACTGACTTTGCTCCTCTTCTTTGGTATCGTATTGGCTCTTCTGGGTCTTTTGGTTTTTCCATATAAACTTAAGAATCGGTTTGTTGATATCCACAAAATAACATGCTGGGATTTTGATTGAGAGTGTGTCGAATCTATAGAATCAGTTGGGAAGAACTGACACCTTCACAATATTCAGTCTCCCTATACGTGAAGGTGGAGTATCTTTTGATTTATTTAGATCTCCTTTGATTTCTTTTATTAGAACTTTGTAGTTTTTCTTGTGTATCTTTTACATATTTTATTAGATTTATACCTAAGTATTTCATTTTCTTTTGGGGCTGATGTCAGTGATATTGTGTTTTAAATTTCAAATACCAATTGTTTATTGCCAGTATATAGGAAAATAATTGACTTTTGTATATAAGTTGAGTATCCTTAATCTGCTGTGTAATTATTTTTAAATGTCTATTTCATCAGCTAAACTATAAGCTCCTTGAGGGCAAAGCTTTCACTTTATTTAGTTCTCACCTCTTTCATGTTCAAATTTTTATTAGTTTTACCACAGATTCAATTGTTGTGGCACTAAGTAGTTTAGCTAGAAATAAGCCATTTTGTTAAGGACTCGGTGGTATTCCTTGGCAACTAGAATTACTCTTACGTAACCTGTGGCTCAATTTCTTTGCAATGGGATGCTGCTGCGTCTACTTTATAAATTGAATGTGAAGACCACATAAGACTATATACCTACTTCGAACAATACCCGGCACATACTAAGTCCTCAAGAACGGAGAGTTGTCATGTTTTGGTATTAGGATACAGCTATTACTTTTGTGCAGTCACACACATAACCTTCAACAGCCAATGGACATTAACTCAGGCGGACAGAGAGTAATACAAGTCAAAGAAAAACATTTCTGACAGAAAAATAGGGCAGCAGTTGTGAAGGGGTAGTGGGAGGGGTATTTCTGATCCTGTGGAGCGGGGGTACAGCGAGGGGATAGCGACAGTAGGACAGCAGTGGTGGAGAGGGAAGGCTGGGCGACAACTGTCCAAAGAGGGGGCACGAGTTCTCCAGCCCTCTTTGTAGTGGAGGCGATGGGAACCAAGCGACCAAGAGCAGAGATACACATCCGGCTCTTGGGCACAAACAGTCGGGGCAGAGAAGGTGGTGAGCATAACCTCGGGGGAGCAGCGCACCTCGGGGGCAGCGCACCTTGGGGACAGCAGGCAGCATGCTCTGCCCTGCAGTCCCCGACCACAGCAGCAGCAGGAACGACCACCACACCCCGGCCACATTTCCCCCGTCCTACCCCACCGCCCCGTTACCAAGCGGACGGGATCACCTGACCCGGCGCGCGCGCCTGCGCGGGCGGAAGGCGGGGGCGGTGCCGTGACGCGCCTCGCGGGCGGTCCTCGGGCGCGCGCCGCTCTGCTTCCCTCGGGCCTCGGAAGTCAGTGTCGGAGACCGGAGGAGGCAGCGGCGCGCGGGTCCCTGTGGTCTAGGTGAGTGGTCCACGGGGGAAGGACGGACGCCTGTGCCGGGTCCCGGGCGCGGGTCAGAGGTATGGGGTCCCCCGGCCGCTTAACGGAGAGCGTCCGGGTCTGCAGCGGTTTTTGGGGAGC
This sequence comes from Indri indri, assembly GCA_004363605.1. Lineage (NCBI taxonomy): Eukaryota > Metazoa > Chordata > Mammalia > Primates > Indriidae > Indri > Indri indri. The sequence goes on from RJWJ010038338.1 coordinate 2,378, forward strand.
GGCGGCGACCGCCTCTTCTCCGGGGGTTCCGCGCCTCTCCCTGTGCCCAGCTGGGCCGCGGGGGCAGTTCGCGGGGGCGGCGCGCTCTCTCTGCTCGCGACCCCTCCGGCTTCGGGGTCCTGTCCGGGCTGGGCTGGGCTGGGGTAGGGTGGGGGCGGGCAGGGCCCGGGGATACGCCGGCAGCCCCCGCGTGGCTCTGGGACTCTTTCTCATACCGGTCTCCGTCGATCCTTGTTGTTCATCTTCGATAAGATCTCGAGATGGGTAAAGAAAGAACCTCTGGCCACGGTTCCTCCCCATTCCCCGCATTTCTTGGGCTGTACTTACTCACTTTCCTTGTTGGCTTAATCTGAGCGTCCTGGACTTGGAAAGGGGAAGGAGGTGTTTGTTTAGTGGGCGAAGCCTTGCCTTTTTGAAGGGGGTTGGGGAGAGGTTGTTCGCTCTGTGCTTATTTCTGGAGAAGTTAGAGCTAAGGGCAACCGTTTCCAGTAGGGTGTGTTCACAAGGAAATGCCCCTTGAGATCTGGTGACTCAGAGCTTTCATTTCAGGATTTCCTTGTATTAATGGGAAAGTGAAGGCATGTGGGATTATTGAATCATAAAATCTTCTAATGTGCTCATTTTCGAAGAGTTTCTAAGATTATCTAATCTGTATATATTACCCACATACACATCTACTGTTATTTTTTCCATTAAGTACATTACCTAGAATGCATACTCGGTTTACTAAACTGTTAACATCTGCTTGTTTCAAAGGGAAACCAATTGATTAAAAAGAAAGTTACATTGAAAAACTTCTGCAGGTCTTGTAAACTAGATTGATTTTTAAATGTATATGTGATTAGTTAAAACTCAAATTTGTCCAGTCTTTTCATTTTCTCATTTGAGGTTGAGGGAGAACAGTAAATGTATTTTTTCATCTTCTCTGTTACCACCTTAGTTCTGTAAACTTTTGTGCCTTAAGTAGTACAGAAATATCTTAGATCCAGTGGTTTGTGGCACAGAATAAAAATAAGCAAGTAGAATGACTTTTAAAAGGTTTTGTGGTCACTACATTATAATCTAAATTTAACATTGGCAAATTAATTTTTATTTGTGTTTTGGGCGCTAAAAGATAAAAATCATGAACAAAAGATGAAGAATTTGCTAATGGTAAATGTACTGTTTAAATAGTTTCTTAAAGTGAGCATGACACAACCATTATTTTTCCTATTTTTGCCACATTTGGATTCTTTTTTTAGGTAGTAAATGCCAAAATATTCTAAAAAGAAAACCCCCCAAACAACTTTAAGATACTTCATACATTGAGTTATGTTGGCATTTATTAATTTATTTCCAAACGCTGCCAACATTTTTTTTGTAAATTTATTTAGTTTTTGAGTAGATACAGTCACATGGCTCAAAATTTAAACAGTAAAAAAGGGATACAGTATAAAGTCTTTATTCTGCATCCTCCAGCCAAGTATATTCCCTTCTGGTAGACAGCCAGCTCTTTTGTTTCTTAGGTATCCATCCAGGTATATTTTATATCTACACAGACAAATGTACAAATATATCCCTCCATCATTTTAACACAAATGTTAGCATGCTTTATACACTGCTCTGCATTGTTCGTTTGTTTTTCCAGTTAGTGATAATATTTTGAAGCTCTTACAATATCGGTATAAATGGAACTTTCCCTTTCGTTTCTAGTCTTTTGCTGTTACAGTCAGTGCTGCCATGAATACATTTTTACACATATTGCTTCCTTCATGCACATATATTTTTAGCAGGATTAGAGGATATCTGAATTTTTAATTTTGGTAGATACCGCAAATTCACTCTCTGTGAAAATTATTCTAGTTTACACTCCACCAGTAACCTATGAATGTTTCTCAAAGCTCTGCTATCAGAGTGTTGTCAAACTTTGGATTTTTGCTAGTTTGGTAGGTAAGAAATGAAATCTTGTGGGTAAGAAGAAATTATTCTACTTAGAGTGGACTTCATACGGACATATTTCTGGCTGATCATCAGAACCCCCTGGATATTTATTAAAAAGAAGAGTTCCTGAGTTCTTCTATGAAATCTGTGTCAGCCTGGGAAGCTATTTTTAACTAAGAAGCCCCAGGTAATTCAGATCTGATGATTAGCCACGTTTGAGAAACATTGTTCTGGAAGACTGTTTAGGACTTTATCAAATATTATTCCTAAACACCATATATGAACCATCTGGAATGCTTACCATCCAGGTCTAATGGACACTTTTTATTTTTTACGGTTCTTAGGTCATTTTATGAATAATTTGCAGACGTGAAAATAAGGAGATAATGAAACACAACTTTACTAGAAATTTTAATAACAGTTTTAACAAAAGAAACCCAAATTATTATTCTAGATTTTCCCGGTTTTGAAGGTATATGTAACTGAAATGGACATCTTCGAATTCAGATATTGCTCATCAGCTGTCATGTGGTGTATTTTTGTTTTTAAGATTGGTGATTTTGTAGTTTTGAATTTTCATCATCCCAAGATATTTTTTAGTAGCTCAGATTCAAACAAGCAAATAGACATTATTTTAACTTAAACAGTTGCAAGTCATTTTTAAGGAAAGCCAGTTATAGTGGGTGGTTTGAGAGGGGATGAGGTCAATAACTCATCAGAAAGAGTATTGCCATTCCAGATGATATTATTTGGAAAACTTTAACATTGCGTTTCCTACTTCATTAATCAGTGTTTTGCAGCTAGAAAGCAAATTACCTATAATAGATGTTACAAAATATCACACATAGTATTTGAATTGTGAAGGCCTTTGGTCTGTGCACATATTTAAAGACTCCAAAGTTATCCTGATACTGCTCTGAGGGGGTTAAGGGACAAATGGGAAACTTAATACTGAGGCAGAATAGATTTTTTTTTTTTTTTGGACTTTCGATATTATGAAAAAGTCCTGAAATTACCCCAACCCCTGAGAAATTTCTTAATAGAAACTAATTTGGGGATTATTTTTTAAGGTTTGAGGATACATTAGGTTCAGGGGCCTTTCATAAGGCACGAAGAGAGTCAAGGAGGTTGCGAAGAGTGTAGAGTACTGCAAACCTGGTTAAAGGGTAGGTGGAGAACTCCATTTTTTTCTCAGGGAATTAGGCCAATGATAAAAGCAGTTATGGTCAGAAAGGTTATTAAACTCTGGCAGTGTAGTTGTGGGTGTTATATCTTCTTATTGATTCCTCAGCTTGCAAGAAAGCCTAGAAATGTAATTCTGCAGTTTAATTGGTACAATAATAGCTTTAGATAGGAGTTGTAAGTGAGTTAAAATGAGAATTCTTTCACTGATGTAATACGTCATTTCCAGAATCCTCTTAAGTATCATTACTGGTCATTGTGAAATTCCAGTCATAATTGGAATGGTTTTCCAAGGGTAGCTTTGTGGTTCTTTAAAATGGGCTAAGTGTTTCTGACACTTAGCATTAGGTCAGAGATTTAAATATAATATATGTGACCTAACAGAGCCTTTTGGAAAAATAATGCAGGCATTTATTATTATTCTGGAAGGCTTTTTACATTGTTAGGTTCAAAATTACAGACTTGCCCTAAGAATATTCTGATCCTTTCAATAAGTGTTTAATGATACCTTGTTTACTGTTATATTTAACAAACATTTGACATCTTTCAGGATAAAATGTGCTGTATAAATAAGAAACTGAATGTGGGACTGCCCTCAAGTAATGGAGATAAACGTAAACTAGCTATAATATAAGGGAGAGTGAAACTGTTGAATTGAGAGGAGCAAATAATATCAAACTGAGGTCGTCAAAGGTGCCCTCATTGAAGAAGTGGCACTTGAGCTAGGCCTTAAGACTGACTAGGAATTTGTTAGGTGGAAAAGTCTTCGAAAGACATTCCAGGAAGAAAAAGCACCTTTTGCAAAGATAAGGAGGCACAAAAGCACATGACCTGGGTGGCAAATAATGAGTAGTTTATACCTACAGCATTTTAATGCTTGAAAGAAAATGGATGAAATTGGGTCAAGATCATTGAGGCATCCTTTGTGATTTAGAAAAATGGTGAGAATTAAGGTGAACACACTTAAAGCAAACCTGGAACTAGATTTTTACAAAAGTGAATTTGGAGTGTTATTTCTTATCTTAAAAAATTCTGAAAAGTCCATTTGGGGGCGGGGGAGGTAGATAACCACTCATTAAGTTCATCCAGTTCACTTTTCATGAAGACAGTGGGACTAATAGTTAGCTTAGTGACAAAACCAAAACTAGAATTAGTGCTAGACAGCTGGGTAACACTCTTTCCAGAGCATTTTAGTTGTTGATATTGCAACTTGCTTTACATTTTGTTTATTGTATGTCATATTCATTTTTGCTTATACTGATGAAATGGTTGAAAGTTTAAATAAGGTAAAAATTTGTGTTTAAAGGAAAGGCTGCTAAGAAATTGATCCTTTGCCAAGAAGATAATCAACTTTGATCTCCTGGATTAATACAATTAAGTCATATTTGATTGTGCTTTCTCAAGAATTTGCATTTTATTCACAAACCTTGCTCCTTTTTTTCCCTTAAGAACTGTACCAGGTCACTTCTGTTTATCATTGTACTGGAGGTTACAGTGAGAGAAATTAGGCAAGAATAAGAAATAAAAGGTGGATGACGTCAATAAGAAAATGCAATAGGAAGTGCAAACCTTCCTTCTCCCTACAGAGATACTAATTCAACAACAATAAACACACCAATTGCCTTTGTGAGGAGTCTGGAATCTAGTTAAGAGGCTCCTGCACCCTAGATCAGCACTAAACCAGCTGCATCGAAGCTTGTAGGAAAATTCATGCCACTTGCTCACCATAGTTCACCCTGGCTTAGCATGCCATGAGTGGGAGGGAAGTCCAAACTCCTGGCTTCTCCCTGGGGAGGGAAAGAGAAAACTGAAGCATACGTACGACATTCAGATTTTTCATAGGTCTGCCTAAGGGACTGATTTTTATTGTGCCTGAATATAACCAGTGACAAGAAAGGGTACCAGGTTGGGGTCCATTGAAAACAAAGTTAACAGTGACTTCAGACTACCACACATTCACCATACTCCCCTTGGCTCAGCATGGAACCAAGTGAAAGAATGGAAAAGATTTCTATGCAAATGGAACTGAGAGAGCAGGGGTGGCTATACTTATATCAGACAAAATAGACTTTAATTCAAAAACGGTCATGAGAGACAAAGAAGGACATCATATAGTGATAAAAGGGTCAATTCATGAGGAAGAAGTAACAATTATAGATACATGTGCACCCAACATCAGATCACTGAAATATATGAAGGAAATATTGACAGAACTAAAGGGAGAAATAGCAACATAATCATAGGAGGTTTCAATATCACGTTTTCAATAATAGAACATTCAAACAGAACTTAATATAAGGAAACAAGACTTGAACAATCCTGTAAACCATATGGACCTAAAGACATATGCAGAACATTTCAGCCAGCACAGCTGAATACACTTTCTTCTCAAGTGCACATAGAACATACATTCTCCTGGATAGATCACATGTTAGATCACACAACAAGTCTTAACAAATTTAAGAATATTAGAGTCATATCAGGTATCTTTTTCAACCACAAGGAAATGAAACTAGACATCAATAGCAGTGCAAAACTGGAAAATTCACAAATATTTGGAAATTAAACAGCATGCTCTTAAATACTTTTTTTGGTCAGAAAAGAAATTAAAAGAAAAATTTAAAAATATCTTGAGACAAATGGGCTGTGCGTGGTAGCTCACGCCTGTAATCCTAGCACTCTGGGAGGCCGAGGTGGGCGGATCGTTTGAGCTCAGAAGTTTGAGACCAGCCTGAGCAAGAGCAAGACCCTCTCTCTACTGAAAAAATAGAAAGAAATTAGCTGGACAACTAAAAAATATATATATACATATATATATGTGTATGTATATATAAAATTAGCTGGGCATGGTGGCGCATGCCTGTAGTCCCAGCTACTTGGAAGGCTGAGGCAGAAAGATCGCTTGAGCCCAGGAGTTTAAGGTTGCTGTGAGCTTGACTGACGCCACGGCACTCTAGCCTGGGCAACAGAGTGAGACCCGTCTCAAAAACAAAAAAAACAAAAAAAAAAAGAAAAGAAAAGAAAAGAAAAATAAGACTCAAAATCAGAAAAGGAGGAGACATTCTAACTGATGCTACAGAAATAAAAACAAAAAAAGACTAGTATGAACAGTTATACACTGAAAAATTTGGTAACCTAGAAGTGTACAAATTCTTAGAAACATACCAGCTGGCAAAACTGAATCATGAAGAAGTATAAAATCTGAATGGACCTATAGTTATATAGTACTATTAATAGTAAGAAGATTGAGTCTTTATTCAAAATCCTTCCAACAAGAAAAACTCAGAACCAAATGGCTTCACTGGAAAAATCTACCAAACTTTTAAAGAATTGTCACCAATCGTTCTCAAATGCTTTCAAAAAATTAGAACAATTCCAAAACTAATTTTATGAGGCCAGCATTACCCTGATACCAAAGGCAAACAAACTGTAAGAAAAAAAAGCTACAGACCAATATCCCTGATGATCACAGATACAGAAATCCTCCACAAAATATTAGCAAACCAAATTCAGCAGCACATTAAAAGGACCCTACACCGGGGGTTTATCCAAAAGAATTGATAACAGGATCTTGAAAAACAAGGAAATGCTTTTGTGTGTTATAATATGAGTGAACCTTAAGGACATTATACTAAGTGACATAATCCAGTGACAGATGGGTAAATCTTACATGATTACACCTAGAGGAGATATCTAAAGTAATCGGGAGAAGCAGAAAGTAAAATAATGATTGCTACAGACTGTGGGGAGGAGAAATAGGGAGTTGTTCAGTATGTGTAGAATTTCAGTCATCCAAGATGAAAACATTATAGAACTCTGTCATACACAATATACATATAGTTTATCAATACTGTACTCTTAAAAATTTGTTTATATATATGTGTGTGTGTGTATAACTACATTAAAAAAAAAAAAGGCTTCCAGATTGGAAAGGAAAAGTAATGTTAACTCTATTTCCAAACTACTTTATCTTACTAATGAACCCACCAAAAAAAACTGTTAGAAATAATAACAAGTTCACCAAGGTTCAAGGATACAAGGTTAGTGTACAAAATCAATTGTATTTTTATACCCTAGTATTGAACAATCCAAAAATTTAATTAAGAAAACAAATTAATCATAAAGCATAAATAGGAAGCAGTTTAACAAAGGAAGTGTAAGACTTGAAAACAAAAACAAAAATCATTGAAAGAACCTAAAGAAGATCTAAATAAATGAAAAGACATCTCACGTTCATGGGTGTAAGACTTCTATGAATTCAGTGAAATCCCATCAAACTTCCATCTGCTTTTTCCTCCTTGTTTTGCAGAAATTGATATACAAATCCTAAAATTCATATTGAATTAAAGGGACCTGGAATAGCCAAAACACCCTTGAAAAAGAAGAACAAAGTGGGAAAATTCACTTCCTGGTTTCAAAACTTACTACAAATGTACAACAATCAAGACTCTGTGGTATTGATATAAGGATAGACATATAGGTCTCATAATTGAGATTTCAGAAATCAATAAACCAATACATTGGTGATCAGTTGATTTTTAACAAGGGTGCCAAGATAATTCAATATGAGAAAAAATATACTTTTCAAAAAGTAGTGCTAGGACAACATGATTTCCACATGGAAGAAAATGAAGCGGGATCCTACCTCATACCATATACAAAAATTAACATTAATAGATCAAAGACCTAAATGTAAGAGTTAAAGATATGAAATTCTTAGAAGAAAACATCTAAAGCATAAGCAACCAAGAAGAAATATAGATTCAACTTTGTCAAAATTAAAAAGTTTGTGCTGCAAAGGGTACTGTAAAAAAAGGAAAAAGACAATCTTCAGAATAAAAAAGTATTTGTAAATCATGTCTGATCAGGATCTATGCTGTGGGCTGTTTGTGCCCCCAGTTCATGCGTTGACTCCTGTAATCACCAATGGGATGGTATTAGAAGGTGGGGCTTTGGGGCCTTTAGGATTAGTGCCCTTATAAAGAGACTTCAGAGAACAGCCTTGTCTCTTTCACCATGTGAGGACACAGAGAAAAGGTGCCATATATGGCACAGGAAACGGGCCCTCAACAGGGTGCCTAATCTATGGGTACCTTGTTGTTGGATTGTGAGAAATGAATTTTCGTTGTTTGTAAGGTACCCAGTCTATGATAATTTGTTTTTGCAGCCCAGATGAATTAAGAATCTTATTTCTAGAATATTAGCAGAACTTTTAACCACTCAACAAAAAAAGACCAAATAACCCAGCTAAAAAATGGGCAATGGATTTGAATAGACATTTCTTTAGAGAGATACAGAAGTATATATTAATAGCAAGTTATGCAAATAGCCAATAAGCACATGAAAAGATGCTCAGCACCATCAGTCATTAGGAAAATGCAAATCAAAGCTACAATGGGATGTTGCTTCACACCCACTAACCTGGTTGTAATCAAAACTACAGCCAATAACAGTGTTGGTGAAGATAGAGAGAAATTGGAGCCCTGACATGGTACTGGTGGAAATACAAAATGGTACAATCACTTTGGAACCAGTTTGACAGTTCCTCAAAAGTTAAAGGTTACCATATGACCCAGCAATTACATTCTTAGCTATATTCCAAGAGAATTAAAAGGTGTATATTTACACAAAAACTTATATAAATCTGTATATTATTTGCTAATGCAAATCCTCATTAGCGTTTTAATAGTATTTGTAATAGCTAAAAAGTTCAAATAGCCCAAATGTCATCAGCTGATGAATGCATAAATATACTGTGGTATATACATACAATGGGATAATATTCAGCTATCAAAATATAGTACTAATACATGCTCCAACATGGATGAACCTTGAAAATATTATGCTATATGAAAGAAGCCAGACACAGAAGGCCACATATTATATGATTCTACATTAAATGTTCAGAATAGGTAAATCCAGAGGCAGGAAGTGTTATCTGCGGTTGCCTTGAGCTGGAGGGAGGGTGGAAGAGGGAGGCATGAGATTTCTTTTTGGGAGCATGGAAATATTCTAAAATTAGGTGGCATTAGAGATGATCGTATAAGTCTGTGAATATACTAAAAACATTTAATTTTATACTTTAAAAGAGTGAATTTTATAGTGTGTGAATATTAATTTTTAGAAAAGAACTATCATACACTGCACAACCAGGAGGCAGAAACTATACAGTGATTTTAACAGTGAAAGTTTAATATAAACAATTACTAGCTATAAAATGATTGAAGAAATGGAGATTGGCTAGTAAGAAGTAAAAATAATGTTAAAGAATACAGTAAGAGCAGCGACTAATTCCAGTGCTGACATAGAGTGCCATGGGAAGAGGTTGCCCGCCTCCTGCGGTTGAGATCCAGGCCTTATTTGAGAGGGGGCAGTGAACAGTGGAGAAATAAGTTACCAAGATACTATGCTGGTGGAACTTACTGGAAATTCTCCCATCGCTGTGCTGAACCTTGGAATTTACTATAAAGCTACATGAAGGGGTGTTTGGGGAAGCCACTTTTGGGGAGATCCTTGCTGGTGGCCTTTTGCTGCAAAGTTGCTCAGCAGAGTGCTGGAGTGGGCTGCTGGGTGCTAGAGAAGCTGCTCCCTGCAGGACACAAGATGCTAGAGAAGCAGGTACTATGGGAACACATTGGACCTGGGAAGAGAAAAACCCTTTCCTCTTCCAGTGTACCTCCAGCTGCCTCTACCCACAAGGCTTAACATCATGCCGGCTGCAGCAGAGCCATACTGAAAGGGCTCAGTTCTATTTTGGGAGAGGGAGCAGTAAGGGGTAGATTGCTTAAGAACCAGCTGGCTCAAGAATCTTACGTTAAACCCTGTACCACTTTAGCATATATTCTGTTTTGCTGGGTTGAGTGGAAGTGCCAGGTGTTCATCTCAAAGTAGTACAATCTGTAGTAACTAAAAAATATTGAACGATATAGAAGTCTTTAAAATGAGAAGTAAAAATTTCCCTTTTATTCCTCATTCTTTTACCTTTTATCTAATGAAGATAAAACTATTGTTAACAGTTTGTGTATTTTTTATATACACATAAATGTATATATATTTTTCTTAGTGATAGAGGTTTTATGTATCGATACTGCATATGATCTACTTTTAAGTTTTTGTCATTAGAAGGAAATGTATCTGCAGTGCTTAAGAGCATTGTACTAAGGGTAGTTTCCTTATCCTGGCTTCGTTGCCAAGCACTGGTGTAAGCTAGGAATAAGTCATCCAACTGTTGTATTTGATTTTCTAAACTTGTGAAATGAAGGGACTTTTACTTGAAGGTTAAAATCTGTGATGGATATAGTTCAATAGTAGAAGTAGGAGGGAAAGAGGTCGTTTGCTGACTCTTAAATACAAGTTAATTTTGTATGGCCTAGATGTTTCTTTCTTTTTTTTTTTTTTACATGTTTTGCAATATTAATGTTTCTTATTATGTTAAACAGTTGTACATTTCTGTGTGTATGTTGCTGGCTATGTATATACTATTTACATTTCAGTGACATTTGAGTAATATAACTTTTTTTTTCTGTTTAGAAAAACCCTGCAAAAATGTCCCTCTATCCATCTCTTGAAGACTTGAAGGTAGACAAAGTAATTCAGGTATGTTTAAATATTTTTTAAAAAATACACTGTAACATAAATCCTACTTATAGGTGAAGTAAAGCATGAAACTAAACACAGGTATATTTGTTCCTTTTTATACTTCATAAACCTTTTCTTCAGTTTTATTAATTGCAGACAAAAGTTATAGAAAAACTTATCCATTCTTTTTCATTTCACTGTGAACTGTAATAGGCCTGGGGTATTATTTCTTTAAAATTTGACTTAAACTCTTTAAAGGTGGCTTGATTTTCTGACTAAAATTTAAATTACATACAATATATTTAAGTTGATAAAATGTACTCCAATCTTTTAGATATTAATAATTTTGTGTAAAATTGGCAAATTTTTCTTATGACCAGTCTTTAAAATAATTTTGTGCCTCTTCTTTGAAGTTAAAAATTATACAAATGGTGGAGTACATGCTGCTTTTAGAAGAGGAGTAGTGTAAAAGCACAAGGAAAGTATAGTGATTTCTTTCCTTTTGGAGGTGAGCAGCAGGCATTTCACTTGTTTACTCTTTAAATGACTATGTTAGAGATTATAGTATTTCTAATTTCATTGAGTCAGAAATTTTTATAGTCCTTCACATAAGTATTAGCTTTGAAGACAAATGATTCTGCTTAAGAAAGTATGAGGTTGGGATCAATTTTGACTGTTTTGGAAATTTTTAGTGATCTTTTCAACAGGAGATTTTTTAAAGAGCCAGGGTCTTGCTCCGTTGCCTGAGCTGGAGTGCAGTGGCATGATCGCGGGTCACTGCAACCTTAAATTCCTAGGCTCAAGCTGTCTTCCCACTTTAGCCTCCTGAGTAGCTGGGACTACAGGCATGGACCACCATGCCTGGCTAATTTTATACATTTTTTTAATAGAGAAAATAAATAGCCTGGCTAAATTGCCCAGGCTGGTCTCGAACTCCTGGTGTCAAGCAGTCCTTCCACCTCAGCCTCCCAAAGTGCTGGGATTACAGGTGTGAACCATTGCACCTGGCCTGTAACTGGAGATAATTTATAGGGTGTAATGAACCCATCTGTTTACAGTTTGCTTTCAACTTGATCTCTTATAAGCTCAGAAACTCTGCAGCTGCTGTTTATTCTTTTAATTTGACAAGATAATCCAAAAACTCATTATCCTAAAAATCATTTTACTTGAGGCCCTGACCTCAATTTACCCTAATTTCTTAATAAGTGATTAATGAGCAAAAAAAGTTTATTACAGACTTACAAGAAGTCTTAAGCAACCTGAAGAATACAAGTGTTTTACACAAAATGTTGGCCTTACTGGGGTGAAAGGAAAAAGTAGAGCAATACTAGTAACATACATGTGGCTGGGGTATTAACCTTGTGGCAGTGGACAGGCAAATTATTATATAGAGGGAATCATGAACAACATGGATTATTTTCCATCATAGATCCAGTATGGACATTAAAACGTGGTTTGTAAAATCTTTGAAATCTAAAGTTCAGCTGCCAAGGCTTTGATGCCTCAAAGTTTTAAGTGGCCCGTTCAGTCATTTTGAAATGTTCTATCACTTCTTTCTTCAGTATTGTCAGTGTTTTTCTCATGTGGTTTTTATTTTCACAAAGTTCATATGAACAAGTGCTCTTTCTTTTTAAAAAGCTTTTATCTGAATTATTTAGCTTCCCAGAATAACCATTAAGCCATTAATATGACATCAATATGTTAACTGATAAGAATTTGCAGACAGATCTGAAAGAATCTATTGGTTTTTTTTTTCTTTTGTTAGCTTTTTATGGTATTAAATTAACCATAGTTAGCTTTGAGCAGAAGCTTTTGATTTTGAAAACAACAAAAGAGTTGATAGTGACAAATGTTGGATTGAAAAATAAAGAGGGCTGCAGTCTCCATCAGGCTGACCTCTTTAAGGAGAAGCAAATTACATGGATATTTCCATTAAAAGACCTTTTATGTGTAGAGCAGAAAATAGAGATAGAGCATTGTAGTAAAGAAGGGGAAA
>RJWJ010038339.1:0-15041 GCA_004363605.1 Indri indri
AAAAAAAAAAAAGATGAACAGAAGAAAGTGTCTAAATAGAAGCGGGACAGAGACACACCCACCTCTTTCCTCCTCCTGGATTAAGGATCATCAGTACCTTCGAGGAGAGTTAATTACCAGTATTAGCCCCTGGTTGTCTGGTGTGCATTGTGTCAGGGGCTATAGACAAATAGCAAACAAATATATAATACATACTTATTATATATAAGTATATTTTATATATAAGTATTATATTTAATATATATATTTTATATATAAGTGTATTTTATATATAAGTTTATATTTAATATATATTTATATATATTATATTTAATATATATTTTATATATAAGTATTATATTTAAGTATATATATAATATATACTTAAATTTTAATATATTTTAATATATACTTGCAATATATTTAAAAGAAATATGAACATAGCACATATAAATTATGCTGGCGTAAATGGAATGGAAATTCATTCCACGGAATGGTCTCTGTTTGGCCTAACTAATCCTTTTGTTGTCTCTGCAAAGTGTCTGAGGTACTGTGAAGTAGTGGCACCCGAGACCCGCTTGAGGACAAAAGTCAAGATGTGGGTACTCAGAGAAAATAAATAGTAAGGAACACAGGTACAGAATTCCCCTTCACCGGACTCCGTCCTGTCTGGGTGAGACATCCGTTATGGGTGTGACAAAGCATTATGAAACCGACGGCCCCAGGAAAGCAAACCTGTGCAGAGTCACCTGGCAGCTAGAAATAACGACACCTTGTACTTATGTACAGCCTTTCTTCCAATACGCTTAAAGTTCTTTGAACACTTATATGTCTTTAGTGCTCTCAATAGCCAGGGCGTACTGGCTGGGGGAGGGGAAGAGGTTTATAAGTATTTTCCTCCTTCTTAGAGTCTGAGTTGAACAGCAAGAAAGAGGCCCAGTGAATGTACAGTCTTCATTCTGCTTCTAGGTGCCAATGATTTCTGGCATTTAACCAAATGGCCTAGGAAATTATGAGACGGAAGGGTGTGAAGCCACTTGCGAGACGAAATATGTGTAGTAACCAGGGGCGCAGTTCACAGTACCTACCTCATGGTGCCATGTATCTGTTTACAGTTTGATAAACTGATGACTGTCTTTTCCCAGAGTGGGCCTGGAACAAGGTTCATATGCTCCTTGCTTGTGCGTCCAGGTCATTTCTCCACCCAGAAAAATACCAGGCCTGTGGAAGCCCCCAACATCAGACCAGGTGTATTGCCACTGTTCCTTCTAGCAGCCACCTGGCCACTTCCTGGCTGTAACCCTTTATTCTCTGACTGATGTCAACATCTTTCTCTCTGCTGCTATTCCCTATTATCAACCTTAGTGGCTTTTAGCATGCACAAATATGCCCCCCGCCCTGTAGTGAATATGTGTTGGCCCCACACTGTGAGACAGACTTGGGCCCAACATCCACCTACCTCCTGGTCTTCAAAGTCCTCCAACTGCAGGACCATGATGGCATTCAGGTTCCCCTGACAATTGTGAGAGCTCGCACGTCCTTGACCCAGTGGTCCTTGAAAAGTCTGGGCCTTCTCTTCTCCCAAGTGCCCTACCTGGGAGATGGCCACAGCCCCCCTTGGGGAAGGTTCAGGGGAATGTCTATCATATCAACTGGAACTTTCTCCAAGGGCGCATGAATCCCTTCAATCAATGGGCACCAGTCTATGAACTGACTTTGATGTGGGAACTGGATAAGGAAGCAGCAATTTTCCATTGCAGCAACTGACCGTATTACTGTGAGTCTTACCAACTCACAGGTTTTTTCACTATATTAATTAGCAGCCCTGTAAACTATCCATTACATCCCCCCTCGGAAGCCATTTGAAGCCACCTCCACAAGGCCCTGAAGGCCCAGGCACCATGACGGCCCTCCAGCCTTGCCATCCATTGTAGTACTGAGGTCCACTTGGCCTCCAACGGTTATGTTCTGGCCCCTGACCTGCACCTCTCCACACCCCAGAACCCCGTCATTCCTAGAGTTGTTGGGGTCCAGGTCTGTGACAACATCTCCTGCTGTCAGCCCTAGTCTGCAGAGGACAGCCACTCTCCAAGCCTTTTAAAGATGCCAGAGCCCCCTCGTTCTTTGTGGAGGAAACATCCTGAGCCCTCCTGGGTTCTCAGTCTCACATAATAAAATCATGCCAACATTCCCTCTTCCCCGCACCTTCTGATCCCTTCCCCAGTACCTGCCATGCTGTGGTAGTTCTGGCCGCCCCACCTAATTCCCTGAAGGCCATCATCTGGGCCAAGGTTTAAGGAGCTCTCCCAGCAGGGTTCTGAGACCAGCTCCAGAGTCTCTGCCAGAACGTTGAATTCCAAGTCAAGGGAAAGGGCTCCCACGTTAATAAATTCTTTCCTATACAGCTTCATATTCCACTTCACCACCCCGTGCCATCACTCGTTCACTCTGCCGGATGGCGTGATGTTCCGAAGAACCACCTCTACATGTGTTCCCCTAATTCCTACCCACACATATTAGCCAGTTGCTGCAATTTCTTCAGTGTGTAGGCTTTTTCTTCTGGACACATCTGCTGACCCAGGTCAGCCTGGAGGGAAGGAGAGTAACAGGGGCATCTCTTCAGAAAGCCAAGTGTAACCTTCTGGCATGAAGAAAAGCCTGGCTGGAAGAAGTTTATGTTGGAGTGTGATCAGGAGTAAGGACAGTGGGAGTGAGATGGAGAAAGAGGGAAAGGAATACCAGGGTATGTTAGGTGATTGGTACCAGTCCGTCTGAGGCCTTCTAGGGAGCCTTACGAGATGCATCCCAGAACTGTTTAACAGGGGCAAGAGAGTGGGAAGCATTAACCCAGGGGTTCCTATTTCCCTTTGGTCAGGGGTGGTCATGACCACAATAAATTCCCCACACCTGCAGGCTGTATCTGTGTTGAGTGCAGCGCAAGTTCCTGGGGGTGACTCACCAAGACAGAAGACAGGGGTGCACAAGGTAGACCAGAAGCAAGGCACTGTCTGATTGCACATGGGAGAAGATGGTCAAAGCTGGGTGGGCGTGGGTGGGGTTGACAGGTTTCTGAAGTTGTGCACGAGGGCAGTTATCATAATCGCCACTGACCTCTTCTTGCCCCATCCAATGGTCTACTCTCATCCTCAGCTTACTCCTCCTCTCTTCAAAATCTGATACTCGGTCATCTTTGAAACACTTCCTCACATGGCTCCCAGGTTAGGGATGTTTTCCCGTATCTACCTTCCAGCTCATCCTTCTTACCCTCCCTTGCTGGTTCTTCCTCTTCCCAACTTCTACATGGTGAAGTACCGCAGGTCTCTGGTATCAGACTTTGGTTTTTATCAAGACTCATTTCTCAGTGTTATGGGATCAAATACAAGCTACAAACTGCAGAGCCTCAGTTTTATATCCCTATTCCACACTACCCCCAACTCCAGATTCAAATACCCATCTATGCAGCACCTCAAACTTGCCATGTGTAGAACAGAACTATTGAGTTCCCCATCAGCACCACGAAAGTCTCCTTCCTTCTCAGTCTTCTCTGGCCATAAAATGCACCACAGCTCATCAAGTTTCACAGGTCGAAACCTCAATTGCCATCGAAGCCTCTCCTTCTCTCCACTCCCCCAAACTTTCCCATGTGTCTTGAATCTCACCCTTGTGCATCACCTCCACCACCACCTTCTAAATCCAAGCAATTGTCATCTCTTGAGGAACACAGCAAAAGCCTTCTCACTTACGTTTCATGGCTGTCAATCCTCCAGACAGAAGCCATGTGATCTGGGAAGATAGGAATTGGATCAGATCATTATCCTACTCTAAATTCCCCAATGGCTTCCATCACACTCAGAATAAAACCCACACTCCTTTCCATGGCCAGCAAAGTTATTTATGACCCGCAATGGACTTTCTTTCCTCAGCTCCTTCCCTCACTCTATAACACTCACTCTACTAACACTAGCCTCGTTGCTGTTTCTGCCTCAGGACATTGGCACTTGCTCTTCCTTCATCCTAAAATAATTTTTCTTCTACCCCTCCTATTACTTTTGAGCCACTGCTTTCTCTTTCTTCATAGCATTTGCTATTACATATATATTTGTATGTGTTTAATATATTTATATATTTTATTTATCATAAGCTCCATGAGGGAGAGGGACACTGTCTTTTACTACTCTATCCCCAGCACATAGAACAGTAATTGTCACATGGTAAGCACTCAGTTACAAAGAAACCAGAGAATCTATAAATGGTTGAAACAAGATAAGAATGGAAACAATAGGATTATGATAAGGAATAGCAAAATTTTTTAGCAATATGAAACGTAAATATTAATTATTAAACCCAATAAAATGCTGAAAGGAAACTGATGGAATTTTAAAAGAATTTAAAAGCTAAAACAGTAGAGGAAGAAAATGCAAAGAAAAAAATAGGACAGTTTAAAATGTAGTTATTTAAAAATTGAAAAGCTTTTAAGATCAGAAGGGTGTCGTAAAATATTCTGCATTTCAGGCCAAGGTTACAACTAGTCACTCTTTTTGCTCCTTGAATAATACATTGCATTTGTAGAACTTTACAGCTGAAAAATGCTCCCACATGCATTATTTCATTCGACCCTCCAAATGATGTAATTGGGTTTATCAAACAAGTCTCCCATACTTATTACATATTTATGCAAACAGAGGTTTCTGCAGGTTGAGAACCTAGACCAAGAGGTCTGGCAGCAGTGGTTAAGAAAAGAAGGGATTTGCCAACAAGTTTTTTTACTCCAAATATAGGCACATACGCTATGCTTTGTCATTTCAAACACTTATGAGGATTTTTTTAAAAAGTAAGAAAATTTAAAGAAAAAAATTCTGACTCAACGGAAAATCTGTCTCATCCAGCACATTTTAAGATTATCATTTCTGCCATTATCTCCATTTGCCACAAGAGGGCTGACTACGAGACTTTATGCTTAATTTTGCCCTTGTCAAAAAGAAACTGTTTTTACAGCTTAAAATAAACTTTAAAGTTCTTACTTCAGTTGGGAAATTTGCCAGTCTTGACATTCTATATCCTTGGCTGAGTCAGTAATTAATTTATACAAGTTTATTTTTCAGTCACTCCATTAAATTGCCTTACCATGATTTGGTTCTTTCTCATGTGAGTATTTTTTATCTTCTAGTTCCATATTTCAGGCTGAACAGCTACAAATATATATTTGCATTATATTTAAAAATACAATATTTTAATATACTAATTAGATATAAATATATTAAATAAGTCATTTTCTACCTTTTAGCAATTTTTTATATAAAGAGGGAACATCTTGGCTTTCTCAGGAAGAGACTGAGAAGCTACCCAGCAGATAGAAAGTTTTCTCAGCCATTTTGAGTATCGACTACACTTTCACCTTTCTCTTTCACTTAAATTTATAATAAAAATTAGTTTTGTTCACTTCAAGGAGAAGATTTAACAAAAGCAATCTTGAAAATAGGAAATTGCTACACAGAGAAAGGTTTTGCATGTTTTTGTTCAGATAGTAACTTTTTAAATAATAATATTCCCCAGGTTAGTTTGAAAGCAGGACATCCAAACTAAACTTTTACTAAGTGTAAAGTGCCAATTGATGTAGGGCTGAGGGATCTGGCAAGCCTCTGAAATTCCATGTTAAGGGACACTGCTGTTTCGTAATGATCATCATTTCCAGATTTTCAGATCTAACCAAGGGCTGAGTCAGAAACAACACACACTTTCCTTCCTGTTGCTGGCCAGGGCTACCTGTCACTGGACTTAGGTCTTGTTTCCAATCACTACTTATCATCCACCTGACTTTCCCGGCTCTCCTTTGTGACTTTTCTGATAGCTGCAAAGAACATGTAAATTTGACGGAGCCAAAAGTATTCAATCAACCCAGCCTCTCACTGTAGCTAAGATTAGTCATGTCTTTAATTTAAGGCTAATTAAGTAGAAGCTAGTGAACTTTTAGGAACAGATCAAAATTATTATAGAAAATTGAGAAATTATAACCAAATAACTGAATAGAATTCGGAAAGTCAAATGAGTGAGGGAGGAGCCATAGTCTAAAGCCCGATGGAAGAGTATACATAAATGGACAAAAACAGAACATCATATTTACATTTGTATATATGTAGACATTATTCTCTGTGTGTGTGTATACACATATCACTGCATTACAGTATTACATAATTTTTTCAGGAGTTTTGAAACATTTTCTCCTTTATATTTGCTCAGATACAAGAAAGGCTAAGTATGTGCCCCTCTACCTAGAATAATACACAATGGCAGTTAATTATCACTGAACACAATTTTTACTCATATTTACTAGGGTCACATTTTAGAGCACTACAGTTTTAAAATATTAAAGTTATTCAAAAGTGAAATCCAAAGATCTTAAAGAGACAGCATTTTAAAAGGAAACACATTTATGTGATTCAACAAAATGGACAATAATGATCATACTTCATCAATTTTAGGATGAACTTTTTCACATTTTAGTGTATCTGAAATTTGCATGTATCTTAGCAAAAATGGAACCGACAATTAAAATTTGGAGAATTTTTACTTTCTCAGCATTCTCACCACTGAGAAAAAAATAATGATGTGTCTTAGAAGTGATGCCTTATTAAATCTTATGATATACAGTATTAGAAAAGGCACCAAAAATATTAGGGACAAGATGAGCTCCTAAAACAGCACCTTATACCCAGGAAAACATAGAACTCTATGGATAGATGATGTTTATGGGCAGTCAAATGGGTTCTAATTGAAAGTGTCAATTGATCTCTTATTCTACAGCTTACTACCGGATAGTAATAATCTACTCAGTTATAGCAAATTAAACACAAACACGGTGACTATGGCAACCAATTGTGAAACAGCGTTTCCCAGTGTCTTCTGTTCTACTGTGGCCAATGAAAACAGGCTTAGTGTGGGTTGACACAGACATAAAGGAATAAAGGGGGAAAAAATGCCAAATTACATAATGTAAGTTTTAGTTACCTATTTCAACTACCTTTGGCCATGTCATGTAATCTAACTCAAGAAAGTGAGGCTGAGAGAAATTGTCTAGGTCAGGGTGTACCAACTTCAACACTATTGACATTTCGTACTAGAAAATCATTTTTGAGGTGTATAGGGATTTCTCTGTGCATTGTAGGATATATGGTAGCATCCCTGGCCTCTACCCACTAGATGCCAGTAGCACCATACCCCACTATCACTACCTGCCAATTTTGACAACAAAAATATCTGCAGACATTGCCAAATATCCCTGAAGGGCAAAATGTCCTTGTTGAGAACCACTGCTCTAGATCTTTTCCCATTCTATGGTACTTCCAAAAATTCAGATGAGAGATATAAATAAATAAATGCAAAAAGTAAACATAATTCATAAAACCTCCCTTGAAAATGATAGAAGTGATCTGAAGCTTCAAAGACATCTTCAAGTGTTTAGATTACCAAAATTTCAATAGATGCAAGAACAGAAAAAAATTATACATAACATTCACTATCACACTTTTAACTATACTGTGGTTAAAACTATGAAAAACAAATTGATATACAAAAGGTTCGTGGAAAATGTGTATTACAAAAAAAATTATGCATGGATTTCAAATATTTTTTGCACCAAAATAAACTCATACTAACTTGTTATAACATGGTGAACAAGGATCTAGTTTGAGGTACTAAGAAAGATAAGACATCAATTTGAAAAGAGCTCCTATCAGAGCAGTATTAATTCTGCTAAAATTGAAGCAAGAACAAACATCAAATTTAGGGTGAAGCTTGGGAGGAAGAATGGTGAAATCACTGATGCTTTATGAAAAGTTTATGGAAACAATGCCCCAAAGAAAGCAGCAGCTTACAAATGGGTAACTCGTTTTAAGCAGGGACGAGATGGTGTTGAAGACAAAGCTCACAGTGATAGGCCATCCACATCAATTTGCAAGGAATAAATTGATCTTGTTTATGCCCTAATTGAAGTGGACAAATGATTAATAGAAGAAACAATAGCCAACACCATAGACATCTCAACTGGTTCAGCTTACATAATTCTAACTGAAAAATTAAAGTTGAGCAAACTTTCTACTCGAGAGGTACCAAAACCACTGTGTCCAGATCAGTGGCAGACAAGAGCAGTTTTCAATGGAAATTTTAAACAAATGGAACCAAGATGCTGAATCATTTCTTCAAAGCATTGTAACAGGAGACAAAACATGGCTTTACCAGTTCGATCCTGAAGACAAAGCACAACCAAAGCAATGACTACGGAGAGGTGGGAGTGGTCAAAGCAAAAGTGGGCCAGTCAAGAGCACAAAGGTCATGGCAACAGTTTTGGGGGATACTCGAGACATTTTGCTCGTTGACTTTCTGGAGGGCCAAAGGAGAATAACATCTGCCTGCTTGTTATGAGATTGTTTTAAAAAGTTAGCCAAAGCTTTAGCAGAAAAATATCTGGGAAAGCTTCACCAGAGGGTCCTTCTCCACGAGAACAATATTCCTGCTCATTCCTCTCATCAAACAAGGGCAATTTTATGAGAGATTTCCTAGGAAATTATTAGGCATTCACCTTACAGTCCTGCTCTGGTTCCTTCTGACTTCTTTTTGTTTCCCAATCTTAAAACGTCTGTAAAAGGCATCCATTTTTCTTCAGTTAATATTGTAAGAAGACTTCATTGACATGATTAAATCCTCAGATCTTCAGTTCTTTAGGGATGGACTAAATGGATGGTATCATGGCTAAAAAATGTCTTGACCTTGTCTGCCGAAGCCACCTGCATTTTTCATGTCACATGTGCAGCCAGGATGGGCAAACTGGTTCAGGGAAATGGAGTTTATGCTGAGAAATACATTTTATTTTTTTTATTTTTATCTTTCAATTCCATTTTTCCACAAACTTTTTTACATCCCCTCATATATGTTGTCAAAAGGAAATCTGAAAAACTAAAGTGGTTGATTTATTTGGCTGATGGAATCAAAAGTGTTTTCTATCATTATTATTATTATTTATGCCATGAGTAATTCAAATTTTCCATATTTTGGTTGTCTGAAAATAACTAATAAAGACCAATACAAAAGGAGCCGAAGGATTAAATACCACTGGATAATATCTAGCATTTGCTAAATGATTGCTAAGTACCAGGTACAGGGCCGTGTGTTTTAAATGTACCGATCCATGTAATATTTACAACATTCCTGAGAGGTAGACACCATTTCCATGAAGAAAACTTAATTTACTTAAGATTACACAGTCTGTAAGTAGCAGAGCCCAGAATCAAGCCCTGGAACATCTGACTTCACACTAAATCACTCCTCAATAAATGTTAGTTGATATTCATAACTAATGAGTGGCACCTTGTCTGATACTTCTACATGTATTTTTTCTCACTTAGTTCTAAAAAAGAAAAAAAACTGAGAAATTACTATTTTATTCCCATTTTAGGAAGAAGAAAACGAGTTTAGAGAGATTAAGTAACAAGTAGAAGGTTGAAGCGGATTTCAGCCCAGCAGCTAACTCCTCACTTTTAACTGCCCTTCACCATAGAAAGTCAGCAAACGTCTTTAAGACCAGTTTTTATAAGTCTATGTATTTATTTGTATTCAAGTTTTCGAAACAGATCTAATTTCTGTAATATCGAATTTTGCAATGTCATGATAATGATAGCATTTTAAAAGTTCCCAGGCAGAGAAGATTGCCACAGAACAAATGTCAGATTATTTGTTTCTCTTGGTTGAAGGCTCATCAAAGAAAATGCTCATCTTAGTATCACCTTCGCAGGGCTTGGGGTGGATCCTGGAGGCTTCCTGTAGTATGGAATGAAGTTCATTTCCCTCAACCAGTTTGCCCATCCTGGCTGCGCACCTGAAATGAGAAAGGCAGGTGTCCTCATCAGGCAAGTATTGTTGGTGATTCCCTGTTGTCTGAATTATTTGGCACACGTGCAGGTCGCTGACATCCAAACAATAAGTCTTCTGGTTTTCAGTAATTACCGAGCAAACCTGCATGATCTAGAGACCTAAGCAGTGTGCTACGACACATTGAACAAACGGCACACCTGAGTAAACGTATTGTCACGAAAGAACTATTATCTCTAATCACAAGAATATGCCAAAATTATTGTTTTATTTGTGTATAGGCTTAAACCACTCACTTGTTAAAACCACATTGTAAGTATTTTCTCACTCTTTCATTTTTAGAGCACTACGGACCTTGAGAGTGTTTTTTGTTTGTTTGTTTGTTTGTTTATCTGTAAGTTTAGTTCAGGAACATTCCCACAAGAGTGTGGTCCTGGTGCACAATTTCCCAACCACAGATCACCCCTGCCCAAGGAGATCAAGGCTAGAATTCTTTTGCCTCATTACCAAGCACTCTGTTTGGAGGAAGTGGGCTGAAATTTCATATCGATCTTTCCATCGCAGAGCATTCTTTTGGCATTTTTGCATAGAAATAATATAGAAACACCAAAAAATATAGTTATTTCAGAGACTGATGGACAATGGTTGTTCTTTCATCAACCCCTTGACACTGGAGAATTCATTAGCTAGTCAGTGATAACATTTGAGAAATTTTTGGAACATATTGCTGGCATCAAACTAGAAATGGTAACTGATTTCTAAAGCCATCTTGCCAATGTGGGAAGTTTACTGTATATATATGTGAGTTTTCCAGAAACGAATTTTAATGTGACTCCATAGTATAAGATGAGATCAAAATCCAAGGCACTTATTTTTCTTAAAAGCAATTCTCTCTGTCTCTCTCTCTCTCTCAGACAATGTTTTCCAATTCTCCCCATGCCTCAGTGTCTTTCCATTCCTTAATTAACACTATATTTGTTGACTCCTCTATTTACCATACCCTGCAGTCTGGTCTCTGAAGATAGAACAGCAAAGAAATGGATGAAAAAATCTTGCCTCAGAGAGCTTACATTCAAGTAGAAAAAAATGTTCAACAAACAAATGCATAAGTAAAATATATGGATAGTGGTAAATTCTATGAAAAAATAAAACGGAAAATAAAATAGAGAATACCGGCCTAGAAGGACATGGAAGGTGCGATGGTTTGGATATGGTTTGTTTGTCCCCACCAAAACTCATGTTGAATTTGATCCCCAAATGTAGTGGTTTGGGGAGGTAGGATCTAATAGGAGGCGTCTGGGTCATGGGAATGGTGCTGTTCTAGCCATAGTGAGTTCTGCTCTGGGGACACTGGATTAGTTCTTGTATGAATGGATTAGTTCAGTTTTTGTGGGAATAGATTAGTTCCCACAGAACTCTCCCTGCTCTCTGACAGCAGCTACTTTAGGACAAAGCCCTGCTCCCTTAGACCCTCTCCAAAATCACCCAACCAAAGTCCAGACGCTATAATAAGTGGTTTCTAATGCTCTCTTACTGAGATGTCCCACAGATCCGCATAGTACAGTTTCTTCCTATTGCAATGAGGAATCAACCCAGCTTGTCTAACTGCAGGTGCGTCCCTGGCTGTCTCTGACTGAAGGGCATCGACAATACATTTGTGCCAGAATTCTCAGCAAGAAAAAGGGAGGTAGGACTAAAGATGCTACATCTCTCAGATGCATTTACATTCTACAGAATTACTCTTGGAGCTTACAAAATCTTCATGAATCAAGGAACTGGTTCCCTGCTGGCATAACGCAATGCCCTGTAAGGGGTGGGGTGGAGGTGGCAATATGGGGACTGAGGATACCAACAGAGCTCCTCCCTCCCAATTCTTGCCTTCCCAGTCCTGACCAGGCACAGACACCGCCCAGCCCAGGCTCCGAGTCAGCCAGCCCTGACCAGGGCAGGGATTAACACCAGTGTGTGGAGTCTGGAATTCATCTTCCTACTGCTGGCCTGGCATCTGATGAACCCTGAGCACCATCCTGCCGCCCTGTTCTCTACCTAGACTTCAGCCCCAATTTCCTACTTAGTATTCCAGCCCACTGCTGGGTATGGAGCTTTGCCTAGAACCATCACAGCCTGTTCGGCAGGCATCCAACACCTTGCTGTGTCCTTGCCCTTGTCCCACCCATGGAGGTTGTGGCTTGTTCCCTATATTCCCAACTGCTGGCAGGGTCACCAATCCAAATGTATCCTCCAGGGCCATGACTTGCTGACTTTTCTGGCACTGCACATTGCACCGTTAGTTCTGGAATGGGCCCTTTGGCTGAAAAAGCTCCCTATCCTATTCCCATCTGGTAGAGGTTTCCTCAACACTTCCTCTTGGCCAGTGCCAGCACCCCTGACAGAGAAGTCCACCCAAGCAATAGCCACCCCAGCTAACTAGACACATTTTATTTATGTGCAACTGGACAACTTCCCTGGCCATCAACCAACAGAGAAAGTTGCTATAAGAACCAGCCTGCTGAGTCTTCAGGGCTTCCAGACATAATCTCAGATTTAGGAGAGCAACAGGAAACAGGAGGGTGTTGCCTCCTACCATACCAAGGATCACATAGCAAAGACTAGAGCCATTATCCCATGTGCCTAAATAGATTTCTGGGAGCAAATAAATACAATGTCAGAACAGCCTATGACTTAAAGAATTCGATCAGTATTTAAGCATTTAGTACTTGCTAGATGTCTAACGACCTCACATAGTAAGTACTCAAAAAACATTTGCTCCATTAATAAATATGTTTGACAAAGAAGAAAATTGAGGTGCAGTTTCTATTGCTATTCATCAGAGTCATGCAGTTAGATACCTTAGAGTTGAAACTAGAGCTGAACATCCTTAGCTCCAGTCCAGTATTCTTCATACTAGAGCAAAGTCTTTATTAAGTAAATACTTGTTAATTCATAATAGCACGAACTCTGAAACCAATTTTTTTACTGGACTTTTATCTCTAAAATTATTGAAGTTTTACTAGTTTCTGGAAACTAACACTGGCTCCTCAAGCACTTGGTCAAGAAATATGCTGTAAGGATACCTGAATTCTGTGGCAAAATTGAGATAGGGACCCATCCACTACCAAGAATTTGTAAACATTTTTATCATATAAAACAATATTTAAATATTAAATAATAGCATAAAACTTGTGTCTTTTTTGTGTCCTTGAACACAGAGCAGAAAAAGGGTAGGGAAAAATGAGCCATGGATGGGAAGAGACAGATAAGGGCACAGAAAGGAGACTGGAAGCCAAAGAAACACCTTTGCAATTCCCCTGGAATTAACCCTGTCCCTCCCAGAACCCTCCCATCACTTCAGAAAAGGAGGCTTTAAAGGAAGAATACGGTTACTCCCTGTTCTTCCTGAAATCTCCAAGGGTTGCTGGAAAGAACACAACTCCTATTAACATGCAGACAACCAGCTGTGTTGAGCCTAACGCTCATTTACACTTTGATTAAAAAGAATCCCTTTAATCAGATGATTTGATTGCCTTGCTACTCAATGTGGGATCCATGGAGGACCAGTAGCATCAACATCACCTGGAAATTTATGAGAAATGCAGACTGCCAGGCACATCCCAGACATACTAAAACGGAATCTGCCGTTTACCAAGCCCCCCGGGTGCTTCACGGCATAGCGATGGTACAGAGGCTCCGCTCTCAGCTGTTGGAAAGAGGCAGAATTGACTGGTACAGGCAAGGGATCATTTTGGTTCCTAGAGGCCTTCAAAGAAGGGGGGTGAGGATGCAGAGGATGGAAGAAGGCGCCAAAGTCAAACTTGCCTGCTTAGCATGTTTCCTGAAACCCCAGGTTCCTGCAAACTCCTGCCTCCACCGCAATCACCTGAGTATGCAATGGATTGTTAAGGCTTGCAAGGTTCACCTGACTGTGTTGAAATACGGACCAGGGACCCGATATGTGTACAAGAATTAATGTAATGCAAACCCTTATGGTTGACAGTTCAACTGCAGTATTGGGCAAGAGAGATTACACATCTCTCCAAGGCACCCAAGTCACAAGCCGAGAGCGCCCAGGCACAGGGAGAACCTGGTTCTCTTGTTCCTGTGAGTTTATGTCAGAAGCTCTGATGGGGCTGAGACCCTTCACACCATGTAAAATGCAGAAATGTGCAATCAACTAGAGAATCAGGATCAACATGCTATTACTCTGAATAAGTGAATAAACTTGGTTTTGCCTAATCCACAGAAACCAAATTACTTAAGCAGTATCTTTTTCAACATAATTACGTTTAAGATTCAAATAAAAATATGCATTCCATCTGTACAATATGCCTCTTCTTCTTCTTTTTTACCCTACCTGCTTATAAGCCTGGCTGTCATAAACCACTGAAAGCTTTAATTATGTGTTTTCCCTGGGACGGGGTCCAAACCTCAAGGGCTGACTACAGCCGTGTCTTTGGCCAGTAGGGGGCAGTAAGGGGCAGCGCAACGGGAATGGGCGGCGGGCAACCGTCCTCCCGCCAGGCAGATTGAACCCGGGTGGCGATTAGAGACCAGGAGATCAGGTGTCAGATCTGGGAGGGAAGGAGGAGTGCTCTAATTAAGCAGGGAGCGGCTCACAAAGAGCAGAAACGGCCAATGATCCCAGAAGATGGGAATTCCGGGAAGCAGTTAGAAAAGAGGGGAGCGGGGAGGGACACCAGCTCTGCTTGCAGCCCGGAGTGAGAAGTTCTTATAAAACCTCCAACCCAGGCTCCAGGCTTTGCCTCAGGCAGCTTCCTAAAACAGAGCTAGAATTCACTCATTTAAAAGAATAGCTCAGCATGAACTCCCTCACCGCTCTCGCAGAGGAAGCCTCTAATTTCTCCCAGAGGAATGCAATGAAGCTTGAGCTCCTAACCTGCCAATTACCCCACAATAAGAAGAGCTGACTGCATCCTGAACGGGGGGTGCCTGTGCGTGTGTGTGAGGTTAAGCGTGTGTGTGCGTGTGTTTGTGTTTTGGGAGAAGAAAATCACCCCTTGTTCAAAAAGAAAGCATGAAGTCCCTAATTTGTACATTATCACCAACCCCTCCTTTGTAGGGCAATGTGCTTTAAATTTGGGAGTAAATCTGGATCCAGCCCTATGGCCAGGTATTTAAAATTGAATTCTGGTTTCCCAAGTAATGTTTAAAAATAAAATCTCTTTCCATTTCACTCCCTTCCA
>RJWJ010038340.1:0-15047 GCA_004363605.1 Indri indri
CTGCTCCTTGAGATTCCATGCAGGTCCCTAGTCTACACCCCCGCCTCACCCCCAATGTTGGTAAAATCACACACCCAGCAGCCTAGGACTCTTGTATAATCCTCCAAAGAAAAGGGTGAAACCTTGGAGTGAGGAGGTGGTGTCACGTAGGGAAAGCCTTGCCCTGTACCTGGATGAGACTAAAGGAGCCATTTTGAAATAACCCGCTAAACTGGGATGGCAATGGACTCTGTAGACCCTGTCACATATTTATTGAATCTACTTTATTTATATTAATTTCTATTAGATCTTTACACAAATATTTTTTCTACTACATATAGTTTCTTCTAAGTTTCTATGGATTTTTATTAGATCTTCCCACATGCAGTATTTTATTAATACGATCTTCCTCTTAAACTCTGGAATACAATAATAATTACTCCAATTTTTCTTTCCTGAATGTAATGGCGACATCTACCAAAGATACATTTTTAAAATGACTTTACAATGTCAAGATGTCTATTGAGGCTTTCTAAAATAAAATTGGGCATCCAAGCATATAAAAGGAGCCCTGCGGTTAGACTCAGAAGGCCTCAATTTGAACGGGCCCTACCTGTGACCTACTAGCTGGATGATCTTGTCAAGTCAGATAGCTTTTTGAGACCTCAATTTCCTCATCTGTAAAATGAGAAATGCTGCATTTGTGACCTTACAGAATTATTTTAAGAACTCAATGATGTAACAAATATGAAAGCATTTTTGAAATTGTAAAGTTCTCTATAATTATCAGGCATAAATCTACAATCATATGTCAGCTGCTCCCTTGTAAATGTTCCACAACCTTAATGTAAACTCATTCGTTCCTGTGAAATGCACATTTTTTGCAGGAAGACAGCTTTGAAGTTTGGCAGTAACAATAGGTCATTGTTTTTAGTGGAGTTCACTATTACTTTTTACAAAATACCCTGCTTATTATGTTTAATGATTAAAATGGCTCATTCCAAAGTTTCTTAATGAAATAATTGGGAAATGTAATGAAGAAAAAGAGTTGATATGACTTATTTTGCTGCACTTTTTAGTTCAAGACAGCAAACAGGAATGTATAAAAAAAAAGTAAATTTCTAGGATTTGAAAGAGGAGTCCAAACAAACACATAACCCCCATATTGTATGGAAAATAGCAGTTACATTGTCCTACAATGAGTCCCCAAATTAAAATCATAGAAATGGATGTCTATGTATATTTGTTATATTGAAAAGCTGAAAGGCAGAAAAATAACAGCTACGTTCCTGTCCCATGTCCTGATAATGACAGTGGTAGGAATATCTGCTACTCAATGAGGCCAAATTGATTCAAAAGAACAAACCTAGAACAGTTTTAAATATTTCACTTAATTTCATTGTATGAATTGGTATTTATTAAAGTCAAATCCTGATTAGTCAAGAGTTGATTATCTAGTTTGTAAATTATCTGGGGATATTTTGGGGTCTCTTTTATTCCCTCCAGCTCCTGGGTTTTGGTCATTTCACTGTCAATTGGCCTCCCTGCTGAAAGGTGGATAAAGGAAGTAAAAAGAAACGAAAATGTGCTATGTTGCATCTTATTAGCAATCCTAACAAAGTCTCATAAGAGAGAATTTGGAAGAATTAGCTTGGATTATTTGTAGATTTCTATGTTTCGTTATATTTGTTTTCTTTTTTAATTTGTCTCATTTAACTCATTAATAATATTTTATTTCCCTAATGGTAACTCTAAAGAGCTACCTCAAATATATTTCAAATTCTATGAACATGTTTATCTAAAAGCAAATTAATGATACTTTTGAAAAATCTTATTTTTGTTTTATGTTTTTATTTTATAATATCAATATATTATTTATCTTGATTATAGACTAATGGAAGGATTTTTAAATGTATATAAATGGTAAATATAATTCTTCACATTCAATAATTCATGTTTTTACTAGATTTTTAAAAAGATTAATCTATGTTCATACACACACACACACATACACACAAACACACACACACACACACACACACACACACACCCATCCCTTGTTTATTTTGAAATCCATGCTTTATTCTGTTAGATGAATGTACAACATTTATTCATATGTTTTCTAATTGTGCATTTTACTAGCTCTATTTTCTACTATTATGAATTATGCTGCAATTATAATTCTTATATATGTCTCCTTATTAATTTATATGAGAGTTCTCCATAATGTACATCTAGAGGAAAAATTTCTGTGTCATGAGATACACTAACTTTACTGTATACCAAACTAATCCCCAGAGAATCTGGACTATTTAACACTCCTTCTGTTATCATCAGATTGTTTTTCATTTTTGCCACTGACAGGTATAAAAAATTCTTTTATGGTTTTAATTTGCTTCCCCTGATCACTAGTGCATTTGAGCATTTTTTTCATTCATTTATCGACCACTTTTATTTTTTCTCCTGTAAAGTACCTATTCATATCCTTTACGTATATTCATTGGGCAGTTGATAACTTCTGTTTGTCACTCTTGTGGGCCACAGATATTTTCTTTTAGTCTGTGACTAGTTTTTGACTTTGTTTATAGTTTCTCTTGCACAAAAAGTTCACTTCTGCTGTAGTGAATACATCAGAATTTTTTATCATTTGTACTTTTTGTATCTTGAGTAAACAAGTTGTTTCTTATCTGGTATTATTCTATATGTTTTCCTAAAAAGGTTTTAAAGGATCTGATTTAACTTCTCTCATATAAACAATTGTCCCAGCACCATTTATCTAATAGTCCAGCCTTTCTCCCATTCATTTGTAATGCCATATCTCTCATCCATTATCGTCATATATGAGTGGGTCACTTCCTAGGCTCTTTATATTCCATTAATATATTTATTCATACTGTACCAGTATCATTATTACTCATTTATTAAAATTCCTGATATTTGTTAAGTCTACTATCCCAGTTTATCTTCAATTTGTCATAGTTATTTTGGCCATGTGCTTTTGCATTTGTAATTTTCAAGTTTCATAAAACACCCTAAAACATTATTAGAATTACACATTAGATCTAGAGATTAATCTGGAATGCATCATCAGAGTTTTCCCAACAAACGTATGAATGTAACTTTCCATTTATTCCTTTATGATCTCTAATAATTTTTCTCCATCAAACTTACATTCTGTATAACTTTTTCTACTTTAAATAACAAATTTTTATTATTTTGTAAATTATTAGTATATTTATTATTAAGACTGATATTGACATTTGGATGTTGGTTAGTTCTAAAAATCTGTCTGCAGAGTCCCTTGAATTCTCGATGTAGGTAATCCTATAATTGACAAATAAGAACAGCTTTTTCTCTCCCTTTGTAATTATTATTTATCTAGTTTCTTTCCCTTTCTTTCTTCCTATAATCATTTTTTAATATTGCTTTGACCGCTACCTACATTTTACTGTTGTTTAGAAGCCAGGAGAGTAGGCCTCCTTTTCTTATCCCTAACTTAATGAAAATGCTATTTTCTTGTAGGTTTTTGATCAATGACTTCAACTAGGTTAGGAAAATTCTTTTCTATTTATAATTTTCAACTGAGTGTTTTGTTTTTAATCAAAAGTGAGTTTTGGAGTTTGTTAAAGGAGTTTTCAGCATCTGTCTTCATATGATTTATTTTCTTCTCTGACTAGTTAATATGGCATTTTAGTGTAATGAATTTTCTGAAGTTGAACTGTCTTTGTCTTCCTGGAAAATATCCTAATTACTTGAAATGTATTTATTTATTTGCTGCTAAAAATGGTTTAATAGTATTTTATTGAAGATTTTTGGGTCCCTTTGTTCCAATGAGATGAATTTAGTAGCTTTTAGGCTTTTGCTGTTTTCCAAAATGGTAGGTATAAATAAGTATGTTTGGTGCTTTGAAAGCCTAGTAAAACATCTTCTCAGCTTAGTTTCTTTTGTGGTGGCTTTATTCATCTTCTAGTCATGAGGTTGTGACTGTGTCTATTCTGTATCTCTCCGGGAGCTATAACTACCTTCAGACTTCAAGTACCAAAGCTCACTTTGGTACCCTTTCTTGAGGGTGTACTTTAGATCCTGGAAACTTCTGCCTATTGGGAAACTAAAGGTTCCCCAGGAAGGACCTATCATCTGCTCTGCTCACAATTTCACATTTTGTTTCTGTTTCTGACCTAAAAAGATTTTGCCTTTCTATTTGAGAAAGGCCATGTCCTTCTCATTTTCTTATTTTATATTTACTCATATTGATAAGTGTTTGGAACAAAAGGCATTATCATAGTATGAACTTATTTAACACTTTTAACTAAGCACTTTTAAAACTTAGTTCTTTCTCAGATATTTGTTAGCTAGGTATATTACTTTCCTAGGGCTGCTGTAATAAAGTACTACAAACTGGATGGCTTACAACAACAGAATGTATTATCTCAGTTATGGAGGCTGGAAGTCCAAAATCAAGGTGTCTGCATGGCCATGCCCCCTCTGAAATCTTTAGCAGAAAATCTTTCTTTGCCTCATTCTAGCTTCTAGTAGTTTGCTGGCGGTCCTTAGTATCCTTTGGCATTCCTCAGCCTGCAGCTGCAGCACTTCGATCTCTGCCTGTTGTACATGGTGTTCTCTTCTGTGTCTCTTTTATCTTTTTATAATGATCCTAATTATATTGCATTACGGGTCCACCTAATGACTTCATTTTAACTTTGTTACATCTGCAAAGACCCTGTTTCTAAATAAGTTCACATTTGCAAGTACTCGGGGTCAGGACTTCAACATACCTTTTTGGGAGACATACAGTAATTCAATCCACAGCACTAGGTATATGCTGCCATCAATTATGTATTGAATTCAATATTTAATGTTATATATAATTTTATATATATATTTTCAACTTATATGTGTCTTTGTATATCTTAACACATGTATACACACATATACACATACACATGTACATATATTTGTAATTTTCTGTTTACACCATCTCAAATACTCATGTCCATTTGTTCAATTCTGGCATGTTCCACTTAATTCTACCTAGCATTCTCCCTTTGTTTGAATTTAAGCTAATAATCCTGACTGATCCACCTAGTGAAAGGCAGTCAGCAGAAAGGGCCCAAGCTTCTTATCCTAATAGAAACAAAGTACCTTAACAAAAACAATCTATCAATATAATTTCTAAATAATATTTAATAATTAGCAAAGACTGTATGGCGCTTTTTTGGATTAGTAAGTTTCTGCCTCCTTGTCATTTAGGGAAATTTCCAGTTTTAAAAAAATCAGATGTTTTATACTGATTGAAGAAGGAACCTGGCCATAAAACTCACCTGCAGTAACATATCAACATTTTGCAGGAAACTAACAAATCAGAGAATACAGCTACCCTGATATAGCCAACAAAAAAATGAAACAACTGTGAAGCAGGGCTATTGAAAGTCATGGCTAAGTAACCTAAAAGTTCATTATGGAGCATAGCATATGTAGGTGTACTAAAATATAACAAACTATCTATTTATAAATAAAGGTTCTGCATCATCAATAAATACGTATGAAGTACTTATTAGTTGTATGATCCATGTATCAAGTTCTTATGTAAAACATTGTGCTAATGTTAGGTATATAACCTGTCTTAAGAGCTTGTACATGTAAGAGGGGCAGAGATGCAAAGTAAATGTGCAAATTTTCTCAATGATCATCAAGTTAGAAACATTATTTTTATGTGGTTATTTGTTTCTCAACCACTGGTTTATTGATTTGACCAATAACTTTTAACTTCATTAGTAGTGGATAGAACACTGAAATCTATAAGAATTAAAACTTATTTTCTCCTAATGCTATTTCATGGGTGTTTTTCAATATCTCCTTATGTGATGAAAGTACATGTCCTCCCAGAGCACAATACCCTCAGCCATTATCTTATAAATCTATGAGTCAACAGAGGAGCAGTGGTGAATTTCAAATTATCCTTGATAAATATTAGTCAATTTTCTTTCATTTTTACCATAACAAAAGTGCTCTTTCTCTGCCTCACCTGATGGACTATGCCAGCTGGTTAGGTACCAAATCTCTAAAAGCACCAATTAAAATAAAAATAGCTAAATCTGGAATAAGTAACGAAGTACAGCTTTGGAACAGTGTGAAAATATATAAGTGATCATTATCAACACCTGCAGTCTACTTTGCTTGGCTTATAATGACTCATTGACAATAATCTAGTGGTAGCACAAAAAGCTGAAAAGTGAAAACAGAAAACTTCAACTTTCTTAGTGATAATTAAACTCAATTTCTTATCATTTATTTTTTAAACTAACTTATTTAATTTATACCGATATCAAACTGTATCAACATATATATCCTCAAATTTTTCCCTTATTCAACTACATTCTAACTATAATACTCTACGTGTAGTGGGAAAAAAAATCTTTTAATATATCATTAAGAAGTTACTTATTAAATCAGTTTCCTTATCTGTAAAATGAAGAAATATGTCTAGCTGAGGACTATACAGGGAGTGCCACTCTCAACTCCCACACCCAAGGCAGACATTGATGAGGAAGGTTTTTGTGGTCTGGGTTATGCACAGCCTTTTCTATCAAGTTTTTGTGTAGATTGCCTTGTTTCTGGAACCAAGGTAATACCTGCAAGAATAGTCATCTTCCCCTCCTTTCATATACTCAATGTACCATGGTGTAACAGAGACAGGATGATTGCAATGAGGATTATCATTTATAAGAAGAAACAATGGAAGAAACAGTGCAGTCAGTGGTCCATGGCAATGCAGGAACCCTCCAGTATCAGGCATTATGAAAGTCCACCATCCTAGGAATGGGAAATTTCATGATTAGAACAGACTCTAATCTCTGTTCTAATTATGCTTTCTGGGTCCTTTTCCACTATTCATTATGGCCCTTGTTTTGCTTTCTGCAAGATTTTTCAGTTATCTTTCTTGGGAATGTTTGAAATGGGTGCTGGAAAATATGCTCTATTTGTAGCTATGCATATTTTATAGTCTACTTTCTGCTTATGCATGGGTGGCAAATATAGTTTTATGTCCAAAAAAATCAAAAGACTTTTAAGTAGGGGTTGATAACTTTTTCAGCAATACAATTCTTTCAAAAATTTGGTTCTGTTTGCTTCCAGTCAGTTTCATACACTAATAACCACCCAATGTTCTTTTGAGCCTTCTTTGTTTTGTGTCCTTAACCCAGTGACTTTCATTCTTCATGTAATTATGGTGACCAGGAAGCCATCTGGAACATGCAAGTGAAAACACCATATCTTACTCTGATTTGGGCCCTGAATTACTTTATTGAACTAAACTCTCAGTAGATATGAACTTTGCTTCTCAAGTTACTCCAGGTAAGAGTTTGCCAAATGGTTTCCAGCAAACAACATGACATTCCATGTTTTCCAGCCTTTGATGTTAGTCTCCTCCTCACCAGTTGTCATACCTACGTTAATCTGGGAAATTAATACTTCTATTTTTAACAAACAGCACCCTAAATTTCAGAAGCTTAACACTTCAAATAATGTACATTTTGCTCCTGTTACAGACTGAGTTTGGCAGCGGTCCTAAAGTTTTCTAGAAGTTTGACTCAGGGATTTAGTTTTTTACTCCCAGTCACATAGAAGAAAAAGGGAACATGGGAAGGTCACAGGAAATTTTAGGCCTAATTCTAGAATTAGTGCATCATTTGTGTCACCTTCTCATTGGCCATAACTTAGTCACCTGGTCCCCCCTCGATGTCAGTGAAGCTGAGAAAAACTGTCTTTTTATTTAACTAGAAAAAAGAATAATAATGTAGTGATCTCATAGAGTGGTATCTGCTACAGAATTCAGTTTTTATTGTAATCATTTATTTCAATATGATTATTATTTCACATTCTTTAATGTTTTCACTGGGTATAGATTCTAATATGGCAGTTCTTTCCTTTCAGCAAATTAAAACCATCATCCATTAGTATCTGCCTTCCATTGCAACGTCGAGTAGTCAGCTGTCAATGTAACTGTTCAGCATAATCAATCAACCCCTACATCTTGCTTTCAAGATTTTTTTCTTAAGATTTTCTCCCCCTCTTTTATTGTATTTAATTTTTTTTTTTGCAGTTTTACTAAATTTTAAAGTCAAGCATTTATACTGATATTCTTATACAAACTGTACTTTATGGTAATCAAGTAGTCAATCAGGGGAAATTTCTCTATATAAAAATATTCCAATTAATAAATGAAGAAAGAATGGTAGACTTATATCTATTATACAACACCTAATCTATAAATAGATTTAAACATTGATTAGTTCCTGTTACTAATGCTATTTAACAAATTACTCCAGTCCTTAGTGGATTTAAACAACCTTTTATTTTGCTTGTAATTTTGTGAGTCAGGAATTCAGGAAGAACTTGGCTGGGAATTTCTCACTTGGGGTCTCTCAGGCATTTTAAGCAAATGCTGGATGAGGCTATCATAATCTGAAGATTCAACTGGACTGAATGTTCAAGATAGCTCACTCATGTGGCTAAAAGTTGATGCTGTCTCAAAACCGAGAGCTCTTACGGGAATTGACTGGAGTATGTAGTAGTAGATTCTCCAACGTAGCAGTTTCAGAGCAATCAGACTTGTTATATAGCATCTGGATTCCCTTAGAGCAGGGTTTCTCAATCTTGGCATTACTGACAAATTGTAGGATGTTTAGCAATATCCCTGCCTCTACCCACTAGATGGCAGTAGCACCACTCTCCCAATTGCGGCAACCCAAATGATCATATCTCCAGACATTTTCCAATGTCCCCAAGGGAAGATTATATCACTCGTGGTAGGAAATGATTGCCCTATAGTGAGCATCCAAAAAGAGCCAGGAGGAAGCTGCATGATTTTTTTCTGACCTAGCTTCGAATGTCTCACAGCACTACTTCTACTATATTCCGTTGGTTACAAGAAAATCACTAAATGGAGATTCAAGGAGAAAGCAAATATACCCAATCTTTTAATGGTGAATGTGTCAAAAAAAATTGTTAATGTGTTTAAAAATATCTGCAAATGACCACTGACATCAAAAAGTGAAGAAAAATGAAAACTAGTGAATCTGATAAAGCCTGTATATCTACCTATTGGCTGAGTCCAATAAAACTTTATAAATAGAACAAAAATGTTAAGTTCTTATGCTTCTCATATGTCCTAAAATATTATTGTTTTGATTTTTTTCAACCATTTAAAAATGTAAAATCTCTTCTTTGTGGACCATTCAAAAATAGGCAGTAAGACCAGAGACCACAGTTTGTGAACCTGTGATTTAACCATTTGATGATTATATGTGGTAGATAAGATAGACATCTATTCCCTGTTGGATGAGAGACAAGGGAATTTAGCTTTTAGTTGTTTTGATTTTCTATTTGAGTTCATATTAATTTAAAACTTCTGGCCAGATGTGGTAGCCCACGCCTATAATCCCAGTCCTGTGGGAGGCTGAGGTGGGATGATCACTTAAGGCCAAGAGTTTGATACCAGCCTGGGCAACATAGCAGGACCCTGTATCTAAAAATAAATAATAATAATGAATTAAAAAATTCTGTACCCATTGGGAAGAACAGATGTATTGATGTATGGAACAATGTGTTTTTATGTTTGTGTTCATTTTTGACCTGCCTATGGCTGAAATTATACAACTAAAGCTATATGTTCTCTCTGCATCTGTTTGTCTGTTTCTTTATTTGTACTTAAGCAATGCTTTCCCTCTTATTGTTTCTTATCTCTGGAAGCTTTTAATCAACTATATTATTTTATCTCTTAAATTAGAAGAATTCTGTTGGGATTGGTTTATAGACATAAATAAACACTCACATAAATAAAATATTTTTAAAATTCCCAGAAAATAAAAGAATTAAATTTATAATATTTTAAATGAGCTAGACTTTTAAAAAAATCTTTCTTACAGTAAGTGCTAGCACAAAAACATTTTGGAAAATGAGACTAGTATAAAATTTTTTATTTAAAAATAAACAGCTCTTACTTTTCCCTGATTTATCGGTGTTAAGTATTAATATTATGCAGGCAGACTTTTTTTTTACTTGAGTTTTCATCAAATAGAAAATATTAATGTGAAAATCCTAAGCATACAGGTTTACAGGTTAAATAACCTGACAGCAACAATATTTCTCCATAATATTAACATTATGAAAAATCTAAGTTTGTTTTTAACTAAATGAAATCATTATGCTTATAAACTTTTCATACTAGCAGTAATTTATAGTGTGTCACTTTAAACATAATCTTTAAGATCTTGTATTAATGTTAAATTGAGTAAATTAATAGGAGATTCTTAGATATGTAACTATTTTCTAAATGAGATGAAATACCGAAACACTGATCATAAGACTAATTTATTTTATGTACTTTTGTTTGTTGTTGTTATATGGTACATGGTGTTTATATCTTTGAGGCATAAATTTATTTGTTTTGAGTTATAATACTGGAGTCTGAAAAGAAGCTATAAAATGTGTTATAATTTTAGCAAATTCATTCTTTGTTGAACAGCTTTTCTTCCTTAATGTGTTAGTCTGTTTTGTGTTGCTATGAAAGGATACCTGAGACTGGGTAATTATATAGAAAAGAGGATTATTTGGCTCACAGTTCTGCAGGCTGTACAAGAAGCATGGCTCCAGCATGTGCTTCTGGTGCGGGCTTCAGGGAGCTTCCAGTCAAGGCAGAAGGCGAAGGGGGCACAGGCGTGTCACATGACAAGAGACAGAGCAAGAGAGAGAGGAAGGGGTCCTCACATTGTTTTAAACAGCCAGCTGTCAAGTGAACTAACAACGTGAGAACTCATTCATTATGGCCAGGAGAGCACCAAGTCATTCATGAAGGATCTGCCCCCATGACCCAGATTCTTCCCACCAGGCCCCACTTCTAACACTAGGGATCCAATTTCAACATGAAATTTGGAGGGGACAAGTATCCAAACTATATCACTTGGCTTTCTGAGTAATGCTTTTACCTGAAACAGTCTGATCAATCACTTGATTTTGTGAATAACATTTTATTGAAACACAACCACACACATTCATTTATGTCTTATCTATGGATGCCTTCATGGTACAATAGCAAAGTTGAGCAGTGCGATAGACACTGCACGGCCTGTGAAGTCTAAAATATTTACTATCTTGCTCTTTTTATAGAAAAGGTTTGCCAACCCCTTAGCTAAAATATAAAAGGTTATCTTTTCGTTTCTAGGTAATCTACAGAAAGGGCAGAGATTCTGTTTCTTAAAAGAATCATTGTTTGTACTTTATGTTATCTTTACCATGTCCTTGACTATTAATAAAAAAGAAACAGTTTTCTTGCTGGTGAAAACGTTAAGGTTTCTTACAATAGTATTCTCCCCTATATTTATTTTTAAATGTTATATGTCACTTTGATTAAATAGATAGCTAAATATTGTTTTTCAGGCACTCATGATCTAATCTATCCTAATAAAATACCCAAATGCCCTACGATAACTTTAACTTGCTTTCCCAGTGTTGGACCTAAATTTACACCTCATTTATTAATTAGATCCACACTGTAAGAACTGCATGGGAAGAGCTGTTAAACGAGAAGAGACACTCAGCCTTCCTTAGGTTACATTCACAACCCTTGTAAGACAGCCCTGGAGCTTTCTCAATGCCCTTCCTGAGCATTATGTTTTTACCCTCAGAAGAAAGACTGGTCAAAATCATTATAAAACATCCATTAGTTTTACCCAACTAGAGAATATCACTGTCCTCCATTTCGATATTACTGGTTGCAGTTTTAAATGAACCACAATCATTAAATATTTATTATCTATAGACAATTTTTTATATACTCGAACACTACAGTCCCCAAACCCCGGCCTCAGACCAGTACCAGTCCCTGGCCTGTTAGGAACTGGGCCGCACAGCAAGAGGTGAGCATCAGGTGAAGCTTCCAAGCTTCATCTTTATTTACAGCTGCTCCCCATCACTCACATCGCTGCCTGAGCTCCGCCTCCCCCTGCCCACCGTGGAAAAATTGTCTTCCATGAAACCAGTCCGCGGTGCCAGAAAGGTTGGGGACCTCTGTTCTAATTTGCTTCTGAAGGCTCTGCTATAAGTTACAGGCCTGAGTTTTTGTCTTCAAAAATAGTAGTCCCCTCATCTGTAGTTCACTTTCCACGGGTTCAGTCATCCATGGTCAATCACCGCTCAAAACTATTAAGTGGAAAATTCTATAAATAAACAATTTGTAAGTTGTTTTTTTTTTTTTTTTTTTTGAGACAGAGTCTCACTCTCTTGCCTGGGGCGAGTGCCGTGGCGTCAGCCTAGCTCACAGCAACCTCAAATTCCTGGGCTCGAGCGATCCTACTGTCTCAGCCTCCCGAGTAGTTGGGACTACAGGCATGTGCCACCATGCCCGGCTAATTTTTTTTTTTTCTATATATATTTTTAGCTGTCCAATTAATTTCTTTCTATTTTTGGTAGAGACGGGGTCTCGCGCTTGCTCAGGCTGGTCTCGAACTCCTGAGCTCAGAACGATCCGCCCGCCTTGGCCTCCCAGAGTGCTAGGATTACAGGCATGAGCCACCGCGCCCGGCCTGTAAGTTTTAAATTGTGCACAATTCTGAGTAGTGTGGTGAAATCTCAAACGGTCCAACTCCTCCCACCTGGTACATGAATTATGCCATTGTCCAGCAGATCCACACTGTCTATGCTACCTGCCCCTCAGTCACATAGTAGATGTCTGGAGTGTCAGACTGACTGTCATGGCATGGCAGTAGTTATGTTCAAGTGACCCTTATTTCACTTAATAATGGCCCCAAAGCCCAAAAGTAGTGATGCTGTCAGTTCGAATACACAAAACAGAAGCCATAAAACATTTCTTTTAAGTGAAAAGGTGAAAGTTCTCTACTTAATAAGAAAAATACATAACATTTTTAGGATTCAATATTTTCTGTGGTTTCAGGTATTCCTGGGTGTCTTGGAATGACCCCCATAGAAATAGGAGCACTACTGTACTCCAAGCAATTCACATGTCAAAGAATAGACTCCAGTATAAGCTCCAGAGCTGACATTGCTTAGATATCTTTCAGACCATACCACGGGACTGAGTGAGAATTTCCAGGACACTTTTCAATCCAGGGGTAAAAGCTTTCATGAAATCAGACTGCTGAACCAAATTCAGCAAACAAGAATTAATTAAGTAGCACTCACTGAACTAACTAGAAATTTTTTTTTTATCATGGTTGTTTGAAATATTATTGATGTTATTTTAGTGCTCTAAATTTTTATGGCAATATGAGGAAATCTTTCTCTTCTTAAAGTATTTCTGAACGTTAGTGAATAGATTGCTTTTGTAAACTGAAATAAAACATTTTAAAGTAATATCTGGTTCTCAGTGAAACCCCAGAGTTCAGAAACTCTTACTGAATATCCTTCTTATTTTTTTCATGGCAACAGCGTCCTTTGCATAGGTTCAAGTAGAATCTGTTCTCTTTTTTATCAGAATGGAATTACACAAAGTGATTATGTAACCAAGACCTTACCTTCAGTGGCATATTTAAGACTAATTCTCATTCAGTTATGACAAGGCACTATTAAAGAATAAGATTGACTTTATACATAGAGACAGGGTCTAAAATAATCTCCCAGGAATACTGATATTCTCAACTAACAGGTTCCCAATCTTACAGGTAGTAAGGAAGGTCAGCTCCTGTCAGGCTAGTAGCCTTAGCAAATTTTGGGAACCTCAAAAAGAGGAAAATTCCTCCAAATTTATACATGCTGCAGGTGAAGTCCAGCGAAGAAAGTTTTTTGGGGTTTAGTTTACTAGCCTTGCAATACACAAAATAGAGGCTTTTAAAAGTTCAATGTGAGATTTCCTATGAAAACTTTCAAACACGTCAATTCAGTGGCTTTAGTGGTTGTTCAATACTGCATGCCAATACATTTGCAAAGCAACTAAAGGAGGACTGCATAGCTAATTACAACTTTTGCTGCACTT
This sequence comes from Indri indri, assembly GCA_004363605.1. Classification (NCBI taxonomy): domain Eukaryota; kingdom Metazoa; phylum Chordata; class Mammalia; order Primates; family Indriidae; genus Indri; species Indri indri. The sequence continues at coordinate 13,967 of RJWJ010038340.1, forward strand.
ATGTAAATAATCACCACACACGTAAATGGGACAAGCCTTTTTGTGAATAAGAATAATCTTGAGAGAGACATTATTTACGATCACAAGGTGGGGGAGTGACTGCCAGGAAAAATTGAGGACAACTTTTTAAACGTTACAAAAGAGACTATTAGATGTCATTTCAATGAGATGCTGGGCATTGTGTAACCAATCTTCTGGAAATTGTCTAATTCCATAATTGTGTGCATGTTTGGTAATCTTTAGATGGTTTATTTCTCTGCAGAGATTTAATTTATGTCCAGTTCACTGGTGTCACTTGTTTCCTTCCCATGGTAATGCAAAATGGTTGCTGTTCATGGCGATGCAAATGAATTTTGATGGGTAACGAGATATATAGGTAAAGATATATATATATATATCTTTATATATTAGATATCTGATATATCTGTTATATAAATATACCTAAACATGCATATGAATATATATATAAAAATAGAGTCTTTCATCTTTTATCAAAAGTCTTTCTTCAAAAGATAAAATAGAAAAGGTGTTAGAATTTCAGTTTTGGAAAAAATTAGTGCAACACATAGAACTGACAATGATTACACTCAGAATATATAAAGAACTCTTATGAAGTCATTAAGAAAGAGCCTCAAAATTCACTGTATTAATTACGTACTTGCTAGATAACAATATTACCTCAAAACTTAGCAACTATGAATCAGCAAACATTTATCTCAGTTTCTGTGGGTCAGGAATTCGGGTAAGACTTAGCTGGGTACCTCTGGCCCAGGGTCTCTCACAAAGCTGCATCAAAGTATCAGGAGACACTGCAGTTTCATTTGAAGGCTCTGACAGGGGAAAATTCACTGCCACGCTGACTCATACAGTGGTTCTTACCAGCTCATTGGACCAAGAGCCTCAATTTTTTCAGCTCTTGGCCAGAGGCCTCCCTCAGTTCTTTAACATGTGGGCCTCTCCATATGGTATGGTAACTCACAACCTGGCTTCTGGCTTTCCTCAGTGTGAGTGTGTGAAAGGATGAGACAGCAAGCTGAAGCCATGGTCTCTTGGTAACCTAATCTCAGAACTGATATCTACT
>RJWJ010038341.1:0-15056 GCA_004363605.1 Indri indri
CCAGAGTGCTAGGATTACAGGCGTGAGCCACCGCGCCCGGCCTGAACATATTTATTGAGCCTCTATTATGTAGTAAGGATCTAACAATGAACAGAGAGAGGTCTTATCTATATTGACAAAATAAGTGTGAGAAAAGGGATGTAATATAGGGTAGTATGTGTTTCTATATTCCTATGTCCCAGATTACTGCAGTTCCTATGTAAAAAATTAAGCAGTATAAGAATATAAAATATTAAACCTAATTTAAAAATAGCAGTATATGTTAAATAGACTTTAAATAAAGGGTCTGGAAGATGATGTAGAAAATTATATTCAACCAGGTACTAATGACAGAAAAGAGAACAAATTATTTAATTTTATTAAAAATTTCCAATTTATAACCAAAATATACAACCACTACATTTAAAATCAGTTTGTACACTCACAGTTAAAGTGCTAAGAAAAAACATTTACAAAAACCGACATCAGTCTACTGTAAACAAAATAAATCTAGAAGAGCAGAGTGCAAAGCACATCAGCTAATGTGAAGTACAGTTCATGCTCTAACCAAGTGCACTTGCCCTACACACGTCCTAACAACAGCAATTTCCATCATTTGGAAATGAATGAACAATTGTAATCAACATAGAAAAAAGAAACATGAAGAACTAATGCCACAAAATACAAGTCTTTAGCATAAACACTTCCTATAACTAGATGTTTACATGATAAAGCAAGATGAAAATATTTTAGAATTTAGAATCACCTCAGCAATTTAATTCAGAACAGCATTTGAAAAACTAAATTGCTAAGTGCTACCTATTTAGAAATAATAATTTTTAAAATAATTAAAAAGGAATATCATTTATATCTTGTGACAAATTATCTATGACAGTAAAATGATTTTTTTTTTTTTTTTTTTTTTTTACAAGCACGGACAGTGCTCATGTGTAAATTTATTACCAGTGAGCAGGGCTGGCAGACAGAGCGAGCTGCAAGGTCAGGAAGAATGAGGGTGAAGGAGATCTAGGACAGTCCAGACATCATCCTTGAATTGAGAGAGAAAAACAGGATCAGCAGGCCCTGACTTCATAAGACCCATACATTTAAATGACAAAGCTCCCTTCCTCAAGGTCACTGAAAATAGCACTTTCAGACAGCACATGGGTTTGGGGAAAGGAAGCATATTTCCAAGTTAGGCCACTTAATGGTAGCTCTTGCCCCCAAATACCCCCACTAACGCTAATTAAATTATTTCCGCTTTTGTTTTAAAGCTTAATATTCTACTCATTGAGATTAATTTGCGCTAATAGCAATGAGTTTGTTTTTAACATAGTCTTCTCTTTAAAAGAGACACAAGGGCTGTAGTCAGTAACACTTTAATATGAATTAGTTAAAGCAAGTTTCCTTCTTCCTAACACTTGAGATAGGTTACACTTGGTAACACCTGGGTTATGCTTTGGAAGCACTGACAAAGATGACTGGGAAGTGAAGGCAGGCAGGAAGGTTTGGGGATTGCAGCGCTTGGGGAACAGGCCACACGGAGAGGGTGTGTAAGTGGGCAGCGCTCAGGGAATCAGGAGCCTAACGCCTAGGAGGAAGCGCACCAGGCGATTACTGAGAGATCAAACTTTCGCTGCTATAAAAATGTAAAACCAAGACACCTAGTAATTCTATAGTGCACTAGATTGTCTTACACTGGCTAACATATTACCCTTATTATTCATAATATTTATACGAGGAGATGTAGTCTGACTTTGGAATAACCCAATTTACAACCTTTTAGATCATAAAATTGGAGATTTCCGGTTTAGGAGCTTCTTATTTTTACATGTGTTTTTATACTCATATACTCTTATTCTTATAACCTGAAACACAGGTATAAAGAAAATCTTTAAATGTACTTTTATAGCAAATTTGCTGACTATATAACATAGCTGTATTTATTATTTTAGAATGCCAAAACGATACAATTCTATAGTTAGCAAAATTTAATTCCATATTAGATGTGAAGGGGGAAAATTATTTTGCCTTTAAGTGATATTTACAGATTAATCCTTTGATATGTAACAATATCTCAGGTTATAAAAGCTTAAAAACTACACACAGACTTAATGAAAGGCTTATGTAACTTATGCATTCTCAAAAGGCATTTGCTTCTATTATGAAGTCACATTTTGATAAAATATCTTTGAAAACTGGGGAATTTAACAACAGAGGAGAATTTTCTTGATAAGACTTTTGGTTACCTATATATAGTCTCCTTCATAAAGCCTCTGACAGGTTGATCAGAGGACCTGGGATGAAAAGCTAATATCTCTGTTCTAGAAGACCTTTTGGTTGTTTCTTAAATATACATTATGAAATTGCTAACATCTGATCATTTTTAACCAACAAAACCAGCAATTTCACATAGTTCAGAACAATACTATACTATTCATCTATGACCACATAGCAAGAATCTCCTTGGCCTGATTCTCAGAACAGTTGATCTACAGGACAGTTTTTCCACTGAGATGACCATGATAATCTAACGTACACAACACTGTACAAAGTTAAAAAAAAAAAAAAAAGACAAAAAAGTCTCAAAAAAAAACAGCTCATCTTAAATAAATATGAGCTTTGGGTATCACGTATTACAGAGAGTGAAATAACTAATAATTACCGCTAATTGTAGACACGCATACATATGAATAATCCCCCAAATTCACTATCAGATTTAAATACAGGAAAGCATTTTTTTAATTGAAATTTTTAATTTTGAATAAACAGCTTTCACTGCTCTTTTAAATAACAAAATAAGACAATTTAATAGCTTTTGAGTTGTCATAGAAACTTTTCGTCTTGGGGTTAGGGGAAAAGAGAGGGGGGGTAGTGTTATCTTTATCATGCCAAATCAAATGTCTAAACTATGGTCACTCCTTCATGTACGCAATACTTTTAAACTTCAATGAGAAAATAAAACTAAAAATAAAATTTGGCATTTGAAAATAAAAGCAGAAAAGTTGTTTGAAGATGGTGTTAAAGATGTGAAAAGGGATAATCTAGAGAAGTACTATAAAAAAAATGAATGATAAAAAATTCAGATTTAGTCTGAAAACTTGCAACTGTGGTGGAAACAGCACCTGAAGACAAAAGAACTGCCACATCAATATTTTCACATTGCAGAGTCCTATTTATGATTTTTAAAATTTTAAGTTCACATAAAAAGAAAATACATTATTTTAAAGTACATATTTACCTCGGCTCAATGCAAAGAACTACTGTGTTGATCTTAACTCAGAAATACAGAATTATTTCATATTAAATGTTTCTGCTGACACGATTAGTTCAGGGAAAAGTTATCTGAGGCAAAGCTAAGGGAAGACTTTTGTAAATTTCCTTTTCACAACTGAGGATGGGAGGAGTAAAGAAATAGGAAAATGGATGGATAAACATCAATTAAATCACTCTAGGATTATTTGGTTTATCTAAAGAATATCCCATCACCAAAACCCTGAAACTATTCAATGAAATATTTGAACCTCAGATTGAAATTTAACAAACGTGACAACAAAGACTTGCTGAGCCAGAGAACTGAAAATAAATTTCTTGTTGTTGTTACAGGCAATCAAAATATTATCCTATAGGTATCTCTGAATGAAAAAGGCTGAGAATCTAATTTAATTTCTGGAAGCCAGCAAAGTTACCTGATCTGGTGAAATGACATAAGGAATCAAGTGTAGCTGAATAAATCACATCAGAAACCAGTACACCTTCCTGTATTAACTTTCCACTACACTTTACTCATCAGATCTCAAGCCCAACACCTAGACTGTAACTCCACAGTCCAGAGTGTTCGAGAGATTGATGTGAGCTAATGTAGACAATTAGAGCTAAGACAATGATCTTTAAAAGTAATGGGAACCTCCTTAGCCTGGTTCTCAGAGAACACTGTTAATCTACGAGAGAACCCTGCTGAGAGATGGAACTAATGGAATCTCTACTTTTTTTTTTTTTTTTTTTTTTTTTGAGGCAGAGTCTCACTCTCTTGCCTGGGGCGAGTGCCGTAGCGTCAGCCTAGCTCACAGCAACCTCAAACTCCTGGACTCGAGCAATCCTACTGTCTCAGCCTCCCGAGTAGCTGGGACTACAGGCATGCGCCACCATGCCCGGCTAATTTTTTCTATATATATTGTTGGCTGTCCAATTAATTTCTTTCTATTTTTTTGGTAGAGACGGGGTCTCGCTCTTGCTCAGGCTGGTCTCGAACTCCTGAGCTCAGGACGATCTGCCCGCCTTGGCCTCCCAGAGTGCTAGGATTACAGGCGTGAGCCACCGCACCCGGCCGAATCTCTACATTTTATTACATGATAATTAAGGAGCCTTTATGGAAACATTTTCTGTATAGCCAGAAAAAAAAATAAAAACATTTATCTCTAACAATATTTAAACCACTTGTCCATGGCAATCTGGCAACTGTATTTATTCAATGAATCTGAGAATGCAGTTTAAGAAGAGTAATTTTTTTTGGAGACAGGATCTTGTTCTGTTGCCCAGGCTGGAGTGCAGTGGTGAGACCACAGCTCACTGCAGCCTCAAACACCTAGGCTCAAGTGATTCTCCCACCTCAGCCTTTCAAGAAGCTGGTACTACAGCTGGCTAATTTTTAAACTTTTTGTGGAGACAGGGTTTAGCTATGTTGCCCAGCTGGTCTCAAACTCCTGGCCTCAAGCACTCTTCCTGACTTGGCCTCCCAAAGTGCTGGGTTTACAGGTGTGAGCCACCCCACCGAGCCCAAGAATAGTTATTGAACAGAAAAATTTCAATCAATTCCTCTGACATTTTACATTTTATAACTATTTTAATGTTGGTAAAACTGATAGCTTTTCAATTAGCCATATGGGCCAGTGTTATCATTCTTTGTTCACTAATTTTATCATGAATACATTTTGTGTAAAGATTAGGCTAACTAGCTATATTTATATTTAAGAGAACAAAGACCACAAAAATTTATATGTCATTCTTTTCTGTATATCAATTAAGGTGTATATGTTGGTGCTTAAGAAGACATTTCCCATTAAAAAAAAAGTCACGGTGGCTGGGCCCGGTGGCTCACGCCTGTAATCCTAGCACTTTGAGAAGCCAAGGTGGGAAGATCACTTGAGGCCAGAAGTTTGAGACCAGCCTGAGCAAGAGCAAGAACAAGACCCTCCCATCTCTACAAAACAGAAAAATTAGCTGGGCATGGTGGCATGTCCCTGTAGTCCCGGCTACTTGGAGGCTGAGGTTGGAGGACTGCTTGAGCCCAGGAGTTCAAGGTTGCAATGAGCTATGATGAAGACACTGTACTCCAGCTTGGGCAACAGAGGAAGACCTTGTTTCAAAAAAAAACAAAAAGTCATGTCAAATATTTATAACTATTCTTTCACTTTTGTTATCTTAATTTTCTTCCTTTACAATTACTTAAAATCACAAATGAAAAACAAAGTTAACATATCTGAATCGTATCAATTTAAGCATAAACCGCATGAATCATACAAGTTGATCTAGTAAATATAGTTCATGGGAAGAACAACAAGTATAAAAGTGAGGCCGGGCTTGGTGGCCCACGCCTGTGTAATGCTAGCACTCTGGGAGGCCGAGGCGGGAGGATTGCTTGAGGTCAGGAGTTTGAGACCAGCCTGACCAACAGCAAGACTTTGTCTCTACAAAAAATAGAAAAATTAGCCAGGTGTGGTGGCACATTCCTGTAGTCCCAGCTACTGGGGAGGCTGAGGTGGGAGGAGCCCAGGAGTTTGAGGCTGCAGTGAGCTATGATCATACCACTGCACTCTTGCTGGGGTGACAGAGTAAGACTCTGCCTCAAAAACAAACAAAAAAGACTAAAAGAGACCAGAATAAGGACTACAAAATGGTCAAAGGAGAACCAAGTCAGAGCTGGGTGGAATTTGAGATATTACCTAATCTAATTTCCTTGTTCCCTTCATTTACAGACAAGAAAATGGAGGCCCCAAGAGGTAAAACGCCTTGTCCAAAGTTACACAGGTAACTGAAAAGAGAGGCAAGACTAGAAATCAGGTTTCCTGACTCAGAATTCAGTATTTTAGAAAATAAAAGTTATTAAACTCTAAGATTAAAAAAAGCCAATAATTACAAAGAAATATTTGTAAGTTAGCATACACAAACAAGCTGACTTACATAAAAACATTAAGGCTACGATAATAATAATAAAGTAATTCACCCTACTTCAGGAAATATAAAATAACAAGCTTAAAAAAAACTTAAATATACTAAGTTTACTAGTTAATAGTATTAGCAAAATAATGAAACACTGAATCTTCAAAATTTGAATATAAGGTAAAAAATCAGGGAAAACTGGTGACAGTGGCCATTAAAATAAGAGTAAATTATATGCAATGTTATCACACCAGTGAAAATGTCCAAGAAAGAACACAACAGATTTCCTGAGATAGGTGATTATTAAAAAAGACACAATGTGAAGGAAATTATCCTTCAATACACCTGAATAGATTGAACTACTCTGTCTTATAGGAAGTAATGTACTGGCTTGGGGTTTGACTAAAATATAAGTAAAAACTTCACTTTTTAAATCTTTACAGCAACAAAATTTTGCTAATTAGAGATGACAGAATAAGAAATATATTTATTAACTTACATTAAACCTTTACAAATCAACCAAACAGGAATGTCTACCAACATGCCTGGTTCTGGATCGACCTTAACATTTTCTTTCCTAGAAGATTTGGATCCCGAGAGGAAACTGTAATCCATTCTGAATTTGATTACTAAAGAAGCATAGGATTAAAATTAAATTAGAAGGAAAAAAAAAACCCCAAAAACCCAGGAGACCAATTACAGTCAGATGGAAGATAATGGATGCTTAGTCTTCCTGTTCCTTTCCCAAAACTCATATAACTGGAACAAAAAAAGAAAAGGGAAGAGAATCAAATTATGAAGAGATGCCAATATAATTTTTCATATAAAATAGGTCAAAATTATATAAAAATAATGTATAAAATTATAACTAGGAAAATTAAATATAAACACTTTTTCCTAATCAGTTGTAAAAAGGCATGAAATAAGTTTAAAATAATCATGAGTTTCTTTGTAAATCTGTTATATAAAAATGCTATCCTTTGTGTGTGAAGAATGGAGAAAAATTCTTTACACAGGTTAAAAAAATTATAAATACATGCATATGAATAATTCCCAGTGTTATGACAAAGTTCTGCCATGATGAAAACCAGTAAGTTACAGTAATTGCCTTTTAAAAACTTGTTCTCGGCCGGGCGCGGTGGCTCACGCCTGTAATCCTAGCTCTCTGGGAGGCTGAGGCGGGCGGATTGTTTGAGCTCAGGTGTTGGAAACCAGCCTGAGCAACAGCAAGACTCCGTCTCTACTAAAAAATAGAAAGAAATTAATTGGACAACTAAAAATATATAGAAAAAAATTAGCCGGGCATGGTGGCGCATGCCTGTAGTCCCAGCTACTTGGGAGGCTAAGGCAGAAGGATTGCTTGAGCCCAGAAGTTTGAGGTTGCTGTGAGCTAAGATGACGCCACGGCACTCTAGTCGGGGCAACACAGTGAGACTCTGTCTCAAAAAAAAAAAAAAAAAAAAAAAAAAAGACCATATCCTTATTTTCTACAACGCCAAATTCTAACAAAAACAAATAATATCAGTAGAATACTTTACAAAGCATTATAATAAATGTTCTCATTTGGTCCTCACAATATACAGTGAGATAGACTGGGACCAAAAATTACCTTCCCTCATTTTACACTGAATAGAGACTAAGAGAAATCAAATGACTGGTCCAGGTGACCATGGGTCATAATCACGGGTCTTTGAATGCCAAGCTCAGGGGAGTTTTCATTACACTAGACTGTTAAGTCATCTAAATATGATAATATATAAATGTACCTTTGATATGTCAAAAAATATAAATATCATAATGAAATTTTGGTATATTAATGTTTCTAAGCCACAGCAAATGATCCACTATTTTATTAAAAAAAAAAAATTTAAGTAGTACCTTTTATTTCACAAGGATATGGCCCAACTAAGAATTTCCATTATTTCCAGCTATTGTCTCAAAAAAAAAAAAAGGATGAGGTAGGTTAAAATGAAAGAAAATTTTCTGATTTGAAGAGATTCTTAGAATTTTTATAAATCTACTCTAAGAAGCAGCTGAAAAAAGAAATCTTTGTTTGAATATTCATTCACCCAGCTGGTACAAAGATCTAACTTAGTATGGGACTCACAGGAGCCTAATTACTGACTTCTAAGAATCACTCTTCATCTTTTAAAATTAATTAAAAGGACTGGTACATGTTTGTACATGCATGATTTAATTAAAATAGTGATATGGACTGTTACTACAAAGAAATGAGCTTCATTTGGTATAATTTACATGTTCTTATTACCTGCCACATGTTATTCAGGTAAAGCAGAGACTTTATTTCATAGTTTAAATTTAGATTTTTCAAATTTCTTTGAAGTGAGACTCACTACTAGGGTAAAAACAAGCTGTGTGACATGAGTTGTTCATTAAATATTTATTGAAAAACTTACTATGTACTAAGCCCTGTGCCAGCTGAGTGATTAACCAATTGTTCTTTGAAACAAATTATCATTTTGAGCTTAAATATTTTGTCTTGGATCTTTTGCCTAATTACTGAATAAAACAATATTGCTGAAATTGAAGTACTTTTTGAAAATCTTTTGCTAATATATTAACATTTTAAGAGAACTATTATTTTCTCAGCTGTCAACTGAATGAATAAAACATTAAACATTATCATATGCCAATCAAAACACAAATGAAAGTCAAACATATGGTAGGAAAACTGTCCAGACTTGTTCAAATTGGTTTAAGCTAGTTGAGACTTGAATTGTTTTGCTATAGTTCTTCAACTGTCTCTTCAAAATAAAAAATTCTTAATTTGGAACACTAGTTTGATAAGTAACACAGCCCCAACTAAATACTGCTATTTAAAGCAATGGATTAACAATCTTACATAAATTTTGTGGAGCAAAATTAAGATACTTATTGAAAGTAACTGAAAAGTCAATATAGCATTCACATATATACCAACACTTAATTTAATAGAGAAGATACAAATGAATATATAAAAATCTGAAAGCATAAAGTTAAGATTTTCATAACTGTCTATACTTGGCCCACTTGTACAAGAAAACCAATTAACATTTTGGCAGTTGATAATATAATGCAGATGGCAATAGATGACAACATCTTTGAGCTCAAACTGGTATCTTCTATTTTAACTTCTTATTTTTGTTTGTGAATGTTTGTTTTGGTTTTCTCATGCTGTTCTCAGGAGAGATTCTCAGACAAAAGCTTCATGAATTATTGATTTATTTATAAATGAGTTGTTATAAGTTTGGCTTTCACAGAAAAGGTGTACTAATTATCAGTTATGAGGGAATTCAGACCCTGCCTGCCTTGAGTACTAACTCCAGTTCCAAGGAGAAAGGTAATGAAGATAGAGAAAAAGAAAAACACTTTGGGCCAAATGTTCAAATATATCTTATGAAGAAGAATTAATAATAATTCACATTAAGATATGTGTACTTTGAAAGATACAACATGACAAACATTATTAATATTACTATCGGAAAACTGACTTTTCTGCCTAATGAAAGATTCTTTTTCCATCACCTAATTTCTTGGTAGTTTTTGTTGTAAATCGTGAGAGAGAAAAGTAGACATGAATTAAACAAATGTTGAGGAATGTACTATAGTAGTCCTCAAACGAATCTCTTAAACCCACAAAACCTAATCCCTTATATTTCATAATGCTTTACAGTTTTCAAAGAGCTTTCATATGTTTTTTTTAATTTGATCTTAATCTGACAGCTTTATGAGGTAGGTAGAGTCGGTATTTATCTTCTATCTTCATTTACAAACAAGGTAACCGAGGCTCAGAGTTGACTTGTTTAAGGTCAGAAACTAGCATATGGCAGAACCAGGCTTCCCTAGAGTCTAGAAAAATTTTTCGAAGTGTGATTCTTCAATTACCTGCATAAGAATCACCTGTGGTATTTTTCTCACTATAGATTTTAAAGTCCTACCAACTTTGACTTATTAAATAAGACTCTCTAGGAGTGGAGCCCAGAATTATACATTTTATAACAAACAATAAAGTGGAGAGCAATTGAATGTTAAGTAATGATACAAAAACATAAGATTGAATCCAGCTAGATGTTCAGGTGATATAACATGACGCCTTCAGATCACCATCAGGGTGAGTTAGTAAAAGCAGTGGATTTCAAGCCAGGCTGCAGATCGGCATCACCTGGAAAGCTTTAAAAAGAAACTCTACCAATTCTCATCTGGATGAGAGGAAGGTATTGGGCATCAGAAGTTTCCCAAGTGATTCTTATCTGCAGTCAGGGCTGAGGACCACTTGTTTAAATATGCTTTTCTATATAACACATCCAGCATTTATCAGAATTTTTCTTTCCCTTTTGATCGATTTCATGCCTAACAAGGTTCACAGTTTATATTGTAAATTATTTAAACATTACAAGACAAAATGTCAAACATTTTTTACTTGATATTTTTAAGATTAAAAGATATTCATAGTAAGACTAATCATGCTTCATTTAGCCACAATGGTTTTCAGATATTCAAATTAATCACCACTTTGGATTCAGGTTATATATATGTCAGCTGTAAACAATGATCCAGAATCTGAAAATTAGGGTGTGGGGCAGAAGCTATAGTCTACTGGCTACTGGGCAATGCAAGTGCAGACAATCAACTCACTGTAGGAGGGGCCTGGATACCAAGGTCTGGTGGCTTTGGCAAGATCATATCTCACTGTAGAAAAATACAACAATGAATACAGACAAAATATTTTGCCATTTTGTAATTGTGGTTACCACAAAAAAACCTTATAATGTGTGATGCTTATCTTATTACATGCCTCCATGGAGCAAATCTGAATATGAAATTTTCTGTGAATCAATACTATTACATGGAAAAAGATGGCTACAAATTAAAATTTTTCCATCATGCATATGGATGTTATAAAAACACAGCCAGTAAAAGCAGTATTTACAAAAGTTATAAAAACTTTACAATTATAGGGAAAAAATGCCCATCTCTGCTTTTATTCCATCGCTAATCCAAATCCTGAATATCTCTGAAGATTATTTTGATAGAATTTTGAGAGAACTCTCTAGACTGATCATATCCTTCTGTTGCACTTACATTCTACTAGCTAAAATACCCTTGCTGATTTATCAAATTCTCCTATAGTTTAAAAACACAGTTCTTTTTTCACTTAGTGGAAATAAAACTACAAAGTCCTGCTATTCATCTGAGAAATAAACCTTGCATAGAAAATTTCTTTAACTCTGAAATTGTTTTATTAACTGAGCTACCAGAATGTTATCTCACAACTAGTTCATATTATATGAAAGTTCACTATAAAGCAGTCACCACACATTTAGGACTTTTCTAAATATAAAATAAGCAGGTTTATAAAAATGCTCACCAGACAAATAATTATCTCTTTATAACCCAGAAAGAAGAATTACTTTTGTGATATGATTCTCAGTGTTTGGGATGCCTTAATGTTCCAAGTTTAATGCAATATAAATGGCAAAAATTTACCTTTCCAATGGATACAATCTGTACCTGACTGAAAGCATAACAGAGAGTCACAGCAATCAGTCATGCAAAGGCAAAGAATAAAATCTGCTTTTTAAACAGCACAAGTTTTGCACCTTAGACAAGACAAATTAAGCACTGGTTCCATCTTCTTCAATAACTCGATTCATACTGGTGCCATGTGTGATGTGCGTCATGGGATTGTTACTGAGATCTCTGATGCTACTATGTCGTGATTGTTCATTGAGACGGTGAGAACTGCTATGCCTGGAGTGATCCGTTAGTCGTGACATGCTGCCATGAGGTAGTCTTTCCTCCATTCCTCTGTAACTGCAGGGTGTGTACCTGATACAAGAGAAGTGTATTTTGAAGTGAGTAACAGAACACACTAGAAAATAACACTAATGATTTTCATGAAAGTGCCTCATTAAGTGAAATGATTAGGAAACCAACAATGAGAAAGTAATGAACTTTTAATTATTTAGACTAATATCATTAATGTTGTAGAATTACTGACATGGCCAACAAAAAAGGGGAGAAATCCACTGAGGTTCGGAATTAGGGTCCTATTCCCTGCAAAAGGACATAAGTGAAGGCTAACTGCTGAATGATCTGGAGCTATGCTAAGTATGGACTCTGTTCTTATTCAAGAGTTTTGAGCACTGGCGTGGGTTCAGGAAGAGGAGGAACAACAACAGAAAAAATGTGGCCTTGCCTGTGGGAGTCTAGAAGATTGGTTATAATTAGTAGCATAGCAAACTCAAATTGTAGTAAAACATTAGGAATGGAAGAGGGGACACACGACATCGGTGGAGGAATTACTGTAACCTAAAAAAAATAAGTGAACTCGGTAAGCAATGACGACATATATGCCCCCGGCTTATTTCCATATAGCCCACTTTTTCTTTCTCTTTTTTTTTTTGAGACAGGGTCTCACTCTCTTACCCAGGTTAGAATGCAGTGGCATCATCACAGCTCACTGCAACCTCAAAATGCTGAAGTCAAGTGATCCTCCTGCCTCGGCCTCCAGAGTAGCTGGGACTATATGCTTGTGCCACCACGCCTGGCTAATTTTTTTCCACTTTTTTTTTTGTGTAGAGACAGAGTCTTGCTATGTTGTTCAGGCTGGTCTGGAACTGCTGGGCTCTAAACGATCGCCCCTCCACCCCAGAGTACTGGGATTACAGGCGTGAGCCACCATGCCTGGCCCAAATAGCCCAGTTAACAGCTGAAATAACTACCTAAAATGATTTTAATTGCTTTTCATTAGGGTTTGAGGCTGTGAAGATGCTCTTTCATAGATGCTACATTTACCTGGAAGTTACATCCTAGCACTTTGTAACCTATATCCCTGCTAAAGCAAATTCTCTACCCACCCCCAGCCCGAGACCCCGCTAGGAGTACATGAGCTGGGCTACACTGCTTACCGCAGGCAGTCTCCTCCCTCACTGTACTTATCTTGAAAGGCAACGGTGGGGGCTGTTAAATTTTCTTCTGTTGCACTCCTAATTCACTGAGCCCCATCGCAGGCAAGAAATTACAAAAAATTCTCTGCCATGACGAATAAGAGATTAGCTCTAGGTCAGTCAAGGTAACGAAAATCAATTACCATTTTTTAATTAGTCCTTTGCTTATAGAGCTAGTATGCTATTTATCAATGTTTCTGGCTTTACAGTGTGCTCTTTCAGGATGAGGACTGTATTTTATTTATCTTTTAATCCCCAGTGTCTTAAGAAATATTTGTCTAAGATACTTTTTGTTCATACTTACACTCATACATGCACTCTTTTGTAAAAAGTATTTGATTAAGGATAATAAAGCACAAAGAAAGCTCAGTATAATTTATGACTTTAATTAACATATTAAGTTTTAAGTAACATTTCTAAAAATAAATAGAATATAGCAGGCTGTATTTTTGTGTGTGTGTATGACAGAGTCTCACTCTTGCCCGGGCTAGAGTGCCGTGGTGTCAGCACAGCTCACTGCAACCTCAAACTCCTGGGCTCAAGCGATCTTTCTGCCTCAGCCTCCTGAGTAGCTGGGACTACAGGCATGTGCCACCATGCCCGGCTGATTTTTTCTCTCTCTCTGTATTTTTAATTGTCCAGCTAATTTTTTTCTATTTTTTTTAGTAGAGACGGGGTCTTGCTCTCGCTGGTCTTGAACTCCTGAGCTCAAAACGATCCACCTGCCTTGGCCTCCCAGAGTGCTAGGATTATAGGCGTGAGCCACCACACCCGGCCAGGCTGTTTTTTAATAGTCATTAAAACAACTAACCATAAGCAACTTGGATTTACTGTCAAAAAGCATTCACCTTTTAAAGAAATATATTTCATACTAATATATGCTATAGTCAAGAAATAAACCAAAATCTGCATCTTCAAAAAAAAAAAAGCATTCACCTACTATTCCTTCATAATAATAACAGATCTCATGACACTGTGAATCACTTATAAAATTTTAAGATTTTAAAGATAGATTCATACACTATGGAGGTGACCTTCTAAGTTTTACAGCAATTTGTCAAATAACAGTTTCATTAGATCACAGAGTTTAAAAACTGAGAAGTCCCTCAAAAATTATTTTTTTAAAAAGCATATCTTTTGTTTCCGGTTTGAGTAAAGCAAAAAAGAAAATTTAAGAATGAAGAGATAAATATTTAAATATTTTTAAAATTTCTCATGTTAATGGGTAAAAGAATATTTCTTACTTATTAAAAAACATTTCACATTTAGGATTTAGTTTTGAGTTTGTACTCTATGTCTTGGTAAATAATTACAATGTTTGCAGATGAAAAAATTTCAGAATGAGCTTGTTATTCTAGTTTAACAATTATTATCTTGCATAATGATTATTGCCCTAAAACTGAGTAAAAGATCTTTCCAAATTTCCAAATATGACTTGGTAGCTGATTTAGAGATCTTTCATCTCTCAATGGCTTCATAAATAACTATTTCAAATAATAAGGCAAATGAAAAAAAGCAAAATATAATGCAATGTTCTAGTAATGATATAAAACTAATAAATCATTACATAAAGTATGAACTGGGTATTTTCTAAAATAAAATATAAGACTTTGAGTTACAAATAAGACTCAACGAGGCTGGGCGTGGTGGCTCACGCCTGTAATCCTAGCACTCTGGGAGGCCAAGGCGGGCAGATTGTTTGAGCTCAGGAGTTCGAAACCAGCCTGAGCAAGAGCGAGACCCTGTCTCTACTAAAAAAAAAAAATAGAAAGAAATTAATCGGACAACTAAAAATATATAGAAAAAATTAGCCGGGCATGGTGGCGCCTGTAGTCCCAGCTACTTGGGAGGCTGAGGAAGAAGGATTGCTTGAGCCCAGGAGTTTGGGGTTGCTGTGAGCTAGGCTGATGCCACGGCACTCACTCTAGCCCGGGCAAAAGCGTGAGACTCTGTCTCAAAAAAAAAAAA
>RJWJ010038342.1:0-15041 GCA_004363605.1 Indri indri
CTCTTTCTAAATTATCTACTCTTATTTTAGTTTGGCTCTGATTTCTAAAATAGTCATGTTCTGTGTTTCTACAAGGTCTCTCACAATGACAACCTTCCCAACAAATCTCCCATGCTCTGGGAATCTTTTCCACTTCTTTTCTATGTTAAACCTTGAATGCCTTTGTTTAACATATAAAATATATGTGTGTGTATATATGTATGTATTATATGTATATGCAAGAGCTGCCCAGCCATGTAATATGTTCTCATTATGTTAACAATGGCTGGCCCTGACATGTTATACACATGTATTACATGCTTATATATGTACATATATACTATATACATAATATTTATATTTTATATATAGTACTCACATATATATATTTCCTCTACCTCTCAGAATTGACTAAGGACCACGAAGGGCCTTATCACCAATATCTTCTTACATTTAAATATAGAATCTAACACTATGCTTTCAAAATATGTTTATTCTCCTTTTTGATAAACTAATATAATATCTTAGTATATTAGACACTATATTTTAAGAATATTATACCTCACTTACTGTGTACTCAGTCCTGCCACTGTAATAATCTCTAAAAACAAAGAAAACTGTATAGTCAATGCATGATATATATTTTAAAGTTATTCTTGGAAATTAAATTAAATCTAATTTTTGAATAGTTTAAATTTTATCAGAAAAAAATTAAAGTTATCAGCCAAGAAAATAACTAAATATATTAAAAATATTAAAAGTAGAAAAGAAAAAGTTAAAATGGTGAGAAGTTAAAAATACAAACCCCATTTTAATTCTACACAGAAATTAGACCTCCACATTCCTTTAAGGGCTCATGTATAAAGATTAAACCTGTTAGTAATATCTACTTCTGTGTTATAAATCATTCCAAAATATAAAAAAGCTTAAAACAGCAACCATCGGTGGGTCGGGAATTTGAAACAATTTAACTCAAGAGTATTGCTTCCGAGTTTCTTGCAAGGCTGCAGTTGGACTGTAGTCAGTGTTGGGAGAGAAGCAGTCTGGAGCAGCTTGTGAGTAGCTAGACGTCTCTTTCTCCTTCAGTAGTCTCAGTACCTCTCCTTGTGTTCCCTCTTCTTGGGCCGGTATAAACTTCTGCATAGAATGGAGGCTTCGGGACAGTCAGCTCCTTCACGCAGGGCTCCAAGAGCAGGTGCATCCTTTTAATGGCCTCACCTCACAAATCATGCAGCCTCACTCCTGCTACATTCAGTTAGATGCCCATGTATCACAGACCTGTCCAGATTCCAGAGAAGGGAACACGGAACACTGTCCTCCACCACGCAAACACAGGCGCACAACGAGAGCAGTGTCAAGGTTGATTTGAAAAAGAACAGGTGGAACAGCAGGCTTCTTTCGCACAAACAGTCTTGGAATAGGTATGGTGAAGAAGAAAGAAAGTGAAATATTTACCTTTAAAAATATCCACCAGAAGCAGGAGCCCAGAAGTATTTACTTCTCTGCTGCTCAGTATCAGCAATAATTAAAAACAAAACAAAACAACCCAAAAACCCTGAGTCAATTACTGAAATCAGGTTATTTATTATAAATTCTTCTCCTTAATAGTCAATAAAGCCTCCTCTCTAAATCATTCCATAAGTTTTCTTCCAAGCGAGTTCTTTGTTATTCTTAGACACCTTCTATACAATATTCTCACAATGTGTTCAACAGGCTGGCATTTTTGATGAAAGCATGAATCTGCCTTTAGATAAAGAGAAATTTAGGGAAAATAAATGAGCCCTTTGGTCTTTCTCTAGGCTCTGTGACAAAGTAATGTCTCTATAGCTCTTTCGTCTTTATTAAAATAGTGTGTTTTGTATCATTATTATTATTATTTCATATACATTTGCTCTTGGGCTGTCAAACTTTAAAACATAAGGATTCTTTATTTGTATTCATTGTATTTGGTGGACTATTACATGAGTAAGGGAAACAGTCTACATTTATCTTGCTAAGGAATAATGAGAGTTAGCATTTTTTTCAATATCTTTCACAAATCCACTTAAGCATGCAATATAGGGAATTCTATTTAGTCAGTAATTCCATTTGAGCAGGTACAAGGTGGAGCCGTGGCAAATTTACACCTTTTGTATCTCATGATAGCTATAAATGAACAGCTGAAGTAAATGTAGACAAAGCCTAGCCAGCAAGTTTTACTAGCTAAGGTTTAAAAAAAAAAAGCATAGACTTTTGCCACTCCTTTACGTTTTCTATACTGCCTTAATTACATTGTTTTTCATGGCCTTTCAACTTTAATCTCTGCAATTTTGTTTTTGGTTTTATGTTTTCCTTCCTCATTTAATAATGACCTTTTGAAAACCATAAATCCTAAATAATTATTTCCTACTTTATAGCTATGCTAAAGAATAAGTTGTGAGTAGATATGATTAAGGAGTAAATACTAATCTTTGAGTAAAATAATGCAACTCAAAAAATAACAAGAAGAGAAAATACTTTATACTGCAAAAAAGATATTTAACCAAGCAGTTATTGTAAATAATTTCCAACAAATCTCTAGTCTGGTTGAATTTTTTTCAATTGTCTGAAATAGCAATAAAGTAAAACATAGGGTTTGGAATCATCTACAATATATCTTTGATGGACGTAATTTTTTTTATTTCTTTAAAGAAGTTGCAGAGAAGTTATGTAAACACTGGAAATAAAAATGTTTATAAATTTACTACCAGTTTATTTATTACTGAATGTATGTTAATACCACATCAGAGAAAGAAAGTAAAATAAGGCATTCCAATACCACAGTGAAATGTTTAGACAGGTCACACTGATATTCCTGTCATATTGCTGATTCTCATAGCGTTATTGATTAGTCTAATTTTCTGAATACAACAAAACAAGAGAGATAAAATAAAACAGAATGGCATGAATGTCACAATATTATCAAAACAGGTATTCAGACTCACCCCTGGTGAGAACCACGGCTTCTTCAACCAGGAGAAAGAGACAAGCCTGGCTTTTATGTTCTCCGTTCAAAAAGCTGGCTTCTCCTGCTTCCAAAGCCCCCTCTGTTTCCATTCGTAATGCGCCTAAGCCAAACTCATTATATCATGCTAACATAACATCTTTATTAAACACAAAACATAATAATATAACATTAATTGCATCGTGGTACAAGAAATCATTTTTGTTTGCATTCCTATTTGACCAAGTACTCATATCTTAGTCCCTCTTTCTTTGTACCATAAAGCCTAGTAAGAACTCTCCCTTTTTAGCCTATGTATCATTCACACTATTATTTTATTTTGGCATCTTCACCATTTCCAGAAGTATGCTCAAAGGCATAAAAAGTGAACTGCAGACTTGCTTATTATCTGCATTAAAAATGTAGTTAAAAGTGACTGATAATTAACACATTAATTGTTCATATGGAAGCCACTGATATCAAGGTTGAATAAGAAGTGCAATACTGCCAGGGTGCCTAACTCTTAAGCCAGATGAACACACTACTAAATTCTGAAATCCCATCAAAATACTTTTTCCCATAAAATCATATAAAACTCCAAATATGTGTGCATGCTGATGGAGAAAGTACCATCTAGCAAATTCCTTTCCAGGCTCTAAATGATTGTTGTGCAAAATTCGTATGACCCTTTTCCTTCCTATGATGTGCACACCGTATTTACTAACCTCAGATCATTAGACTATGCATAATATCTTGTTTACTTATAAGTAAAAAAAAACAGTTAAGAATTAGATGACTCACATACAACCATTATGAACACATATTGGCTTATCTATTTTGCAGTCTGTACCTGATGATTGAAAAAAATATTTTTACAGGGAATCTTTGAGAAGTAGAATGAATTAAAAGTAAATACAGCCAGGCACCTTGACTCACACCTGTAATCCCAACACTTCGGGAGGCCAAGGCAGGAGGATCGCTTGAGGCAGAGTTTGAGACCAGCCTGGGCAAGACTCTTAACTCTACAAAAAATTTAATAAATGTAGCCAGGTGTGGTGGCGTATCATCCTAGATACTTGATAGTCTGAGGCAGGAGGTCACTTAAGCTTAGGACTTTGAGGCTGCGGTGAGCTAACATCATGCCACTACACTCCAGCCTGGGTAACAGAGCAAGACCTTTTTTTAAAAATAAACAAACAAGTAAACAAATGAATAAATGAAAGTAAATACAATTTACTGTGGATAAGGGAGGGGCTGGGAGGCAGTTTTCAGGGGGTAGGAAAAACGGGATAATCCTATCCTCTACTCTACCTCTCAAATTCAAATTTTCTGGGAAATATTCCTTCAAAAGGGACATATTGTTTCTGATTACTGGCTGCCAGCAAAGGCTGTGTGCTCCTGAGCAAGGTTGAAGAGTTTCCTTCACTATTAATCTTTCATCCTAGAATAGACAACCATCTGTTTTAGAAAGTTTGGGAGGAAGCACTTACTCTAGTCAAAGAAAACAAAGTAAAACAAAACAGAACTTGTCTTTTTAAAATTTTTGTCTGCCTTCGCTCTGCAATTCCATTATCCTTTTACACTTAAGGGCACAGGGGAGGACAAAGATTCATCCTCAGGGCTGGGTTCAGGGCTCTGGGGATTTGAATTTATTATAAAATTAAAGAATCTGGAATAACTCCTGTTCAGTTGCGCGCGCGCGCGCGCGCGCGCGTGTGTGTGTGTGTGTGTGTGTGTGTGTGTGTGTTTCTATTTCTCCCACCCTCTGTTGCTCAGGCTTTTTGTATTAAATCAAGCATCATCCATCAGTCTTTCCTCTAGTCTGAGTTATATGATGCAGAAGAATATTCACTCTACTCTTATCAACCTCAGGAACAAACATTCAGACGGGATTGCCTTCCCCAATGACCCATAAAACATTGCTTCCATTATTATCTCTGTGCGGGCATTTGAATGTGAGGTATGCCATTTTCTGTCCGTTTTATTCATAAGCACATTTCAAAATGCCAATCAAAATCACTGGAGAAACTGCTCCTATTTGGGGTAAAAATGATGGTCCCTGACAGTATTTCAAATTTCTGGTCATGCTCCTCAGTGATACATTTTTATTTCTCTTTAGTCAGAATAACAATTTGTGGAACCAGTGTTTTTAGCAAATGAATTCAGGCTTTGTTCTCAAATGTGTTAGGATTTATATTTTAAGAACTACCTTAAGTAAATGTTTTATGTGTGGTATATTCCTATCATCATATTTAAAATCACTTCGTAATGTTTAAAATGGTAATAGATTTTTGCTTTTTTGTCCTATGTTATAACTTGTGTAAAATAAGATCTTGGTGTATTCCTTGTTAATAAAGAATATATTTTTTCTTCTCTCAAAAACAATTTCAAATTATTTGAGCTTCAGAAATGGAATTAGAATTTCATGTTTCTAAAATGCAATTTCTCTTAGGGGAAGAAACACAGGATATGGAATCTGAACGTCTAATTCTAGTTGACTCCAACTCAATTATTAATATTTGACTTGTACCGTTGGACAAGTCTTTGGACTTTCACGCTGTGGTTTTCTCATGGGTCGAAGAAAGCTAATACCACACCTATCACTAATGTGTCCCCCACCATACCGCCAGGTAGGCCTCTCAACTCCAGCTACTTTCTTTCTTCCATTTCTCTCCACACCCCTCAGTGTAATTGAACAAATCTAGTGAAATTACATACAGCAAAAATGTTTTATATTACTAGGTGCTATACAAACTTCATTCAAACAAACTTCATTTGATCAAAACTTTTGCATTAAATAACTTATTCTATCCACCAGAGACACAGAATTAATTTTCAGTTTACAGGCATAGGATTTAAAAGGTATTCCATTAACTTTATTAAATAAAAAACAAACAATTTTTTCTTTCTAATAGAGGCTTTTGCTTTTAGGCTTCAACTTTTGTTATCACACTTTTGTGAATGATTTTAATGCTTGCACTTCTTATATTTAAATTTTTGATATTTAACCTTAAGTAAAATGACGAAATTGAAACTACCAATTGCAGAATACCGACTAAAGAGTATAATCACCTCCAGGTAAACTCACATTATACTTTGGGAATGGCGGAGATAAGAAAACTAAAGTATAGAATTGCCAAGGAGGAGCACAGAGTCCTTATTCAGAATAAAATCGTCAGGAGAATTATTTTTTTAAGATTATTTAGCTAATTCAGCTGACCTAGGACCAGAGCCCAGCCTGTTGGTTAGTGTTTGTTATTTTTCTTTTTAAATCAGTCATTATTTCACAGCTGACACACACAAAATCATAATATTCTTTGAAAGTAAAATTAACTGATATCAAAAACAAAATGAGATTGTCATGTATTTAATCAACCTGAATTAGTAACTCCACAAGTCATATGTTATATGGGTTTGCACTTGGTATGTGTGATATGAGCACTAAAATGGAGTATCAGAGGTACAGTAAAA
Organism: Indri indri; assembly: GCA_004363605.1. Taxonomy (NCBI): domain Eukaryota; kingdom Metazoa; phylum Chordata; class Mammalia; order Primates; family Indriidae; genus Indri; species Indri indri. Next base: position 6,413 of record RJWJ010038342.1, read on the forward strand.
ACCAGGCAGGACTGATGAATTTCATTACCTATCTTGTAATTCTACATCTAGCATGTGGTTGACTGGAGGTTAAGCATTGTTAAGACACATAGCAAGACAAACATACATTCTATGCTAATGATTACTAGAAATTTTGGGGTGTATAATAGTAATAGGATATTTTATAAAGATTTACCCAAGGGTGCTACACAGTGAAGACTGCAACTACAGTTCATCTCTGTGAAAACAGAAGACATTTACAGATTTCTGAGAGACCTCTTAGAAATAGCACATTTTTAAGTAATTTCTTCATAAAAAGTGGTAATTATTTGAAATGGCGCTATTAAAAACAATTGTAGTGACTTATTTTTAATACAAGTGAATAATCCTTCAAAGGACTTTCCTGGCATGCATCTCACTGCTCATTTGGCCCCCAATCTGCAGCTTAAACAGACTCTTCTACGAGGATCAGAAGACCACTACACCAACATCTGTCAACTGGCATGAATAGCCTAACTTCTTCTTTCCCTTGCTCAGAATTCACTATATTCATAAATGGCATGATAGAATCATTACACTTGTGCATATCACAGAGGGCACATGAGAAAATTATTATGGGGGAACTTAAAGGATGAGATAAAATATTTAAAGCAGAGTTGGAAATAAGGGCTTTTCAAGTTGAAAGAGTTTGAGAAAATTCAAGGGAGTAGTATGGAAGTACGTAACCATCTGGGAAATGGCAAGTAAGGCCAATATTTTGTTTTCACTTGTTGGACAGGAGACAGCTAGAAGTTAAGTAATTGGTCCACATTTGAACCATTTCATACTCCAAGTTGCTCTGTTGAAAAAATCATTTTTGTGCAATTTTAAGAAAACTAGTTAGGCATGGTTTCATTGTCCATTTTAATCAGGATGATTTTCCAAATTTTCCAAAGCAAAAAATATCTTACTCTTTCTCTTCTTCAGCTGCTCTAACAATGATTTTGTGGTTGTGGTTTATCTATTTATTTATATTATAGTAAAACACACATGAAATCCTTTTAACAAATTTTTATGTGTGCAATAGAATATTGTTAACTGTATGCACACTGTTGTGCAGCAGATTTCTAGAAATTTGAAATCTTGTATAACTGAAACTGTGTACTCATTGAACAGCAACTACCCATTTCCCCTTCCCTCCAATTCTTGGTAATCACCACTCCATTTTCTGCTTGTGTGAATTTGACTACTTTATGTGTCTCATATAAGTGGAATCATGCAGTATTTGACCTTCTGCAACTGTCTTATTTCATTTGACATAATGTTCTCAAAACATATCTACGTTGCAGCATATGATAGGATTTTCATAATTTTCAAGGCTGCATAATATTCCATTCTGTGTATTTACCACATTTTCTTTATCCATTTATCTGCAGATGGACATTTAGGTTGTTTCTGCCCTGTGTCTATTGTGAATAATGATGCAGTGAATACGAGACTCAAATATTCCTTTGAGATTCTGTTTGCAATTCTTTTGGTTAAATACCTAAAAGTAGAATTGCTGGATCATATAGTTGTTCTATTTTTTTAATTTTTTGAGAAACCTTCATACTGTTCTTCATAGTAACTGAGTGAATCATTTTACATTTTCCACCAACAATGCACAAGGGTTCCAATTTCTCCATTCTAGGCAACACTTGTTATTTTCTGCTATCTCGATAATGACCATCCTAACAGGTGATATGAGGTGTTATCTCTTCGTGGGTTTTATTTGCATTTCCCTGGTGATTTAGTGATATTGAATACCTTTTCATATACCTGTTGGCCATTTGTATGTCTACTTTGGAGAAATTTGTAATCTTTATATATTTTGGATATTAACCACTTATCATATACATGATTTGCATATATTTTTCCCATCCCATACACTGCCTTCACAATATGTTTCATGTTTTCCTTTGCTGCACAGAAAGAAGCTTTTCAGTTTGATGTAGACCCACTTGTATATTTTTTCTTCTGTTATTTATGTTTTGGTATCATATCCAAGAAATAATTGCCAAAACTAATGTCAAGGAACTTTCCTCTTTTGTTTTCCTTTAAGAGTTTTATGGCTTTAGGTCTTATGTTGAATAAGGCTGTAACCCATTTCGAGTCACTTTTGGATGTGGGGGGGGGGTGTGAGATAAGTGCCTATTTTCATTATTTCGTATGTAGATCTCTAATAATAGTCCATATAGTAAGTGAACACAATAGGTGAAATATGGTTTGGAATCATTATAGATAAGTAAAGTACACAATATTTTTACAAGGGCTTTTCCCCAGTGCACTACTCAATCAAAATAAATAGAATAGTGTTCAAAGAGTACATAAAAAATCTGTACCATACTCTGCAAGAAGTCACATTCCTTTCTTAGTATATTAGTAATTGCTTTTATAGTGAAAACGATGTAGAGATGAGGATGGGAAAGTCAGAATTTAATTGAAGAAAGTGTGAAAGAAAATTTTGGAATTTATTGGCAGTATATTAGTTGTAGAGAATGTGTAACATAGCTGCCAAAATACAGTATTAATAGAATTATAGAATAATAGAATTATAGTATCTAGAACGAGATGTTGATAGTCCATCTGTACTTCAATTCTTAGGCACTTCATGTTAAAAAAGACATAGACAAAATAGAATTTGGACAGCAGATAACGAGAATGGTAAAAGAAATTATGTCATAATAGGAATTGACCTAAAAATTGTGGTTTTTACTTGATGAAAGAAAAATAAATAAAATGTAATATCTGTTACTAGAACTACTAGAAATGCTGTTATAAGGAAACATAATTGAACTTTTTTTTCTTAACAGCGTCAAGAGGTTGAATCAGAACTAGTTAGTAAATAACGAATGAAAATAACTGTGAATTGATACATTACAGAATATAAGTATAGGTTAACAGGATGTTTATAAAAGGGTAATCATACGTTTCTACTTGATAGCATGTTGTTCAGATGTGTGGTCATTTCCATACTCAGTCATCAAATTAGTTCATGGTTGTTCGTGTTAAGCTCTATGTTAATTGCCAATTAATTACTACCCACTCAATCATATTGACCATATGGCAACCTGAAATGGCCTTTTAGCCAAAGGAAATATCCTCAACAGATGCCTTTATTCTACTTATTTATATTATCTAGAAATGGGCTTTGCCAATGATTTCTATATATTACAATCTATTTCTCTATATTACTCTACTACAAAACTTCCTAATAAAAGCAGTAGAATTTCTACTTCTAGTAGAACTGTAGTACAAATAGCATGGCACTAGATGTTGATTCCAAAAATCTGTCTCAAAGATAATGCTACACATTGAAGAAATGCACAAAGCAATGGAACTTTAATAGTTTAATATGTAATGTCGCGATTGTCTCTAGTTTATGTTGATACAGTTACTTTTTCTTTTATTACAACTCTCATAATGTCCAGTGCTTCTAGAATTTAGACAATTCCAATTCCAGCATAATAATCTGTTTTAACAAAATGGTGTGGAGAATTAAGAAAACAGCAAATACTTTGCTTCACCATTTCCTGTGCTACAGAGACCTCATTTCATAAGGGAGAGATTGTGGTTGGGATATCTTTTCTTGCAACATTACATTTTTTTCTTAGCATTTTTTAAATGTTTTAAGCACTCCTAAATTTTGTTCATTATCATAAAAAGAGAACACAAAAATGCCAAGTAGAGAAAATAGCACTGGGGAAATAATGTTGATAATTCCACTCTTATTTCCATTTCTGTTACATGAAATGCCTGACTGTCCTTCCAACAAAGTTTTTTTTTTTCCCTCTTACATATTTTTGAATTTGTGTTTCTCTCATTTGCAACTGAGAGAACTGATAACACAATTATAAGAATGAAGGTCACAGGGATTATAAAAGAAAGAAATGATAAGGCTCTGAAGTGTAGCAGCAGAAATAATGTTCCTGTAATTCTCTTTAAAAGAAATATTTTGTTGGAACAATTGATAAAAAGTAACATCCAAAGGAGGACCAAAGTTCTCATTAATATGCAGTTGTCACATTGGGGAGAATTATAGAATAAAACACAGTACAGATAGTAGATTCTCATAATCCATTTAAATTCATTAAAATTCTATTGAGTTTGCATTGTTGTTGTCTTGGCTACATGATGCCACATGATGACTTTGGCTGAATTTTTAAACTTTGAATATATTATTTTGTCCCGGGGTAGATATAAGATTCAGAAGCTGTTTTTAGTGAGAGATTTTCTAAAGTACTAAATTTAAAATTACTAAAATTTTCCTATTGTCATGAGTTATTTCAACTTGGGGTACTAGTTTAGAGTTCAGCCTATTTTGGCGGTCTCCCCAGTAACAATGTTACCAGCAAACAAGATCGTTTAACAATCAACAACTTTCGTTTAATCCAGAAGTTAGCAAAATTTTTCTGTAAAAGACAGATAATAAATATCTTAAGCTTTGCAGGGCTTAGGGTTGCTGTCACAGTACTAGACTCTGTGGTTATAGTGTGAAAGCAACCATCTACAATATTTAAACAAATGAGCTTGGCAGTGTTCCAAGAAAACTTTATTTATGGACACCGAAATTTGAATTTTTCATAATTTCCATGTGTTTCAAAATATTATACTTTTTTGATTTAAACAAAAAATTAAACATGTAAAAAATATTCTTAGCTCAGAATGTGACAGAAAAATAAGCAGCAAGCTGAGTTTGGCTTGCAGGCCACAGTTTGCCAACCACTGATAGACAGTTAAAAAAAAAAAAGATTAACTGTTTTTCATCTATTCGTTTAGATGTAGTTTTAGTTTCAAGATATCTTAAAAGACATGAATAAAGTTGATTTATAATTATATAGTTTATTTAGGTATATTTATTTCTTCTTCTACCACATACTTAACATACAACACATAGATGTCTGAAAACGAATATATTACTTTGAAAAATATCAATTCTGAATTTGCTACCTAGATTTAAATATTTCTCTGCAATAGTTGTCTTCCTACTTCTAATAAGGACAGCACTCAAACATCTTTGTTAGGGGCTTAATCACCTGACAACATATGCTTTTCTGGCCTATGGCAAAAGTTCCAAGAATTTTTCAAAGTTAATTTATTTGGTTCTAGTGCACTTTTTATTTTTAAGCTTTCATTTCTTTTGCTTTTTATACTGGTGGTGTTAACGTGGCTGGCTGTGATGCAGGTACTTAGAGCACCATCTAGAGATGAAAAGTTAAAATTAACATAAAAAAATGAAAACCAAGGAGCTGTTTAACTGAAAGATGACTTTGCAATTTACAATTAGTGTGCAAATTATATTTTCAAATGATTGGCTCTAAGAAAGTCACACATTCCTAATTGAAAGCAAATACTTGTTTAATGTTGATTCTCTGCATGACTTTTCCTAAAATACATTGATTGAATAGCTTCAGACTATAATTTGCATTCCATGCAAATAATTAAGATAATGAATGGATTACTGTGTATTTAATCATATTCATAAAAATCTCTTATGTTGAGTAGATATATTAAAAAATATCTCCTAAATGCCATGCATATAAACATAAAATACAGTGCAATAAAAATTGTCAGGAAGAATCTCTTTTCTTAAGCTCAAACTAATTTATTCATTATCATATATATATATATATATGACTATACAGAAAATAGATATATAAATATAAACAACGCTTCTGTTTCTCAGTTTGTGGAAGATGATAAAATGTTTGCTATCGTTTAAAGGTGTTTTCTTGAATTTTCCTATTACATAAACATCTTGATTCAAAATGTGTGAATGATATAGCCATTACTTTATTAATTTAGTTGATAGCAGAGGGATAAGGCCTGTTTTCACAATTAAACAGCTAAATGAAGAAAGGAATACTATTATTTTAAAATAACATCTATAATGTAACAGCTTATGTTGGTCCAAGAAAAATAATATCTCCAATTTCAACATTTGAGTTTCATTGCTTCCTTGAAAAAGCGATTTTGTTCTAAGAAATTGTTAAAGTATTAACAGTACTTTTTAGGAACATAGGTGACAGTCTGAACTGACTCCCTTTTGCCATCAGTTTATAGTGTGTCTATTTTGTTTAATTTATTGTCCCTAAAATCTTATATATCATATCATTGATTCCTCTCAGTTTCCCTCCCTCCCAATGTGCACAGTAGAAAATACATTTTTATTTCATAAATATGGAAATTAAATTATTGTAATAACAGACATGTAACCCAGGTGTGTCTGGCTTCAAAGCAAGTTCTCTTTCCATTTTCACTTCTACCTCTCCTGGGGTAAGACAGAGTCCTGTTGAATGTGTAAAAATATTGACTCTAAGAAGTTCATCACACAAATTCAAAGTCAGATTAGTGGAGCTCTAAGGTCTTCTTTGAGAAAGTTGCTAAACCTTTCTAAAGCATACTTTACTCATCCATAACATGAGGATAGCAATTGTACCTAATCAGTTTTTTTTTTAATAGTTGTATGAGAAATCTGTGAAAATATATGGTATTATGCCTGGTAATGGGAAGAGATTGATACAATTTAAACTCCTGTTACGGGAAAAACAAACAGAGTAGAGGAGTCTCAATTATCTGTGTCAACGGAAAAGAAGCCAAACTCTGTAAAATAATTTAAATTCTAAGCCAAGTTTGAGTACCATGACCCAGAGCCATGACCAAGAAACTTTAGCAAGTGGACTACCCGTGGTTGGGTTACAGTATAGTTTTATACATTTCAAGGAGATGGGAATTACAGGTAAAGTCATAAATCAACACATGGAAGGTGTGCATTGGTTTGGTTTGGCCCAAAAAGGTGCGATATCTCAAGGGAGGTCTGAAAGGGGGGAAGGCTTATAGGTTATAGGTGGTTTAAAGACTCTTTGATTTGTAATTGGTTAAAGAAACAAACCTTGTCTAAAATCTGGGAATGTTTTAAGTTAAGGAAGTCTGTTAATATACCCAGACTCAAGCGATTTGTTACACAAGTTGAGGACCTGTAGGTTTGTCTTGCATACCCTTAAGCCTGTTAATGAGTTACAAAGTATTAATATATCTCCAAGAAGGGAAGGCGCATGATGAGGTATGTCTGACCTCCCTTCTCTTGGCCAGTAACTCAGTTTTAGGGTATCCCTTTGACCAAGAGGGGGTCCATTCAGTCAGCTGGGGGAACTTAAGATTTTATTTTAGTTCACATCTGGATGCTATAAACCAGGGCTTGGATTGGTGGGCATAATTAGATTACAAGACAGTTGGTGAAAATGGAGAGAAAAAGCAATTTAAGATGGAAGAAACTGTTGAGAATATCCCACATTACCTACTCCTGTTGTTGCTTAGAAAACTGACATCCAGAGTGGAGAAGCTACTTTTCTGAATCTCTACAAGTGGCCTGTCTCAAGATGCATATCTCTTGTTTGACACCCCATCGAATTTTCTTCAATTCCATCATGTTCTTTTTTAAAAATCTAGACATGTAGTACAAACATAAACCAAAATGTATGCTTTTTCAAGTCCATAATAAATTCTTGACTTTTTTTTTCTATTATCAAAATGTACTAGAAGTATGTGTGCCATATCACTTTAAGACTTTTCAAACGTAGCCCAGAATTTCAGACAATATCTGTCAAGCCATCCCACTGGTCACTAAATGCTCAGAATTCACATAACGACTGCTTGAGGGCTTTCGATTTCCAGTAGTAAATTTTGCTTTCCTGGTTTGCAGATGTTTTTCTAAACATATAGATCACATAGTAGAATGTGCCCCTTTAACACCCAAAAGCATATATAAATTTTACATGAATTTTACCCTTACATTGGAATATTTATATCTCTATAGATTTGTATTTTATAGCATCATAAGTAAAATTAGTTCAAGAAGCCATTTTATAATCACAAAATAAATGACACATGAGAAAACAGAATGAAAAAGTAATGTAGATACCAGCGTTAACAATTTCAGTTTGTATTCTGACAATATTGCTGGCTATGCCATTGAAGATACATGTGTGATCTTGAGATGGTGGGATCACAAAGACATTGATTTAAATGCCTGATTCCTCATTTCGCAGGTATATGGTTTTGAGTCAGTTGCTTCATATATCTGAAACTCAGTTTTTACATGTATACATTGAATATAATATCTGACCTACTTAAATCTCTTATGTCAAATTAGAAGGTCAAAAAGAAGACAACTAATATTTTTAAGCCCTAAAACTGAATTTTTAAAAATTTAAATCCTACTATTTCTGTGGACTTTAGCTTTTGAGCACCTAATTTAAGAATACATGTCCTGTTTATAGAAAAGAGAAAGAATAATGAGGTACTCTGCATGAAAGAGACAGTGAAGATCAGGATTTCACCTTGAATCCCTCTCAGCACACAATAAAACCGAAGTCTAAGTAACAGTAAGAGATCGAATCTTGTGTGCGCGCGCGCGCGTGTGTGTGTGTGTGTGTGTGTGTGTGTGTGTGTGTGTGTGTGTAAAAGGGACTGACTGGTGTACAAATCCTCCTTAGAGATTCTGTTTTAAATTAGAACTTTGGGCAATTAAACACAATTTCAGACAAGGTCAAATTTTTCTTTGTTAATTGCAAAATTAAAAGACCTCAAGCAGAATTTCCCTTAGAGGTTATAATAATGAATAGGGCTAAAA